>JARQOD010001339.1:0-101290 GCA_033576555.1 Oophaga sylvatica
TGTGTATAGAGGGCGTTTGTAACCGCGTCCTCTGTACTGACTGACACTGGCTCAGGGAACAGTTGGTGACAAACCGCGTTGAGATCTTATCTGGCATGATTATCCTTTACCTGGAGCACCACATCTAAGCAGATAAGCTATCAATTGTGACCCTATATCCCTGTTATATTGATTTTGTGTTGGGTGGGCCAATTGCTTTTTATATATGCTTCTGCTGTTAAATGTGTTTAGTGCTCATAAAAATATCTAACCTGTCTCTAATACTTTAAAGGTGTGCTATATTCATCCAGCGCTCAAGATCCATGCGGTGTGTATGTGTGTGTCTGCTCCTGTGATCCATTATCTTTCACACATATACCCTTATTGTACTCTATATGTGAGATCTGTAATTTTACAATGTCATATCTTTACCTATGACATCACACACTACTAACAGTGGATATAGGCCAACTGGCCCTCTGTTTCTCACTATACATCTGCATCAGGGCTGTGTAGGAGCATAGGGGCAGTTGACGCTCGAACGGGGGCGCCATCTCTCGCATTTTTAGGGTTCCAACTGTTAGGGTCTGCGGAACGCACCAAATATATGATGTAGAGAGGTGCGTTCGCAGCCCGGGGTCCACCGTGCAGGCGGAGCCTGCTGCTAGTAAAATGGCGCAAGAAGCAAACTCTGTTATCCCGCAGAGTCGCTAGAAGGAGTGCCGCAGCGCTATATGGCGATGTGTGCGAACTCACTTAACACCACTGAGTCGCAAAATAAACACGCTAGGGCGCTGTCTAGCGTTGAAAGCGAACCCTGTTATGTCACAGAGCCGCTGAGACAAACTTCTGTGTCCTGTCAGGCACCCAGGTACACAGTTTTAAGGGAATGGGGTTCTTGCCAGTCCATTACAGCCTTCAGTTTGGCAGGATCCATAGCCAATCCCTGGACGGAGATGATATAGCTCAGGAATGGTAAAGACTCCAGCTCAAACACACATTTCTCCAACTTTGCGTAAAGGGAATTTGCCCACAGGAGGTCGAAGACTCTGCAGACATCTCTCCGGTGGGAGTCAATATCTGGAGAGAAGATGAGAATATCATCCAGATAGACTACGACCGACGTGGAAAGCATGTCCCGGAAGATGTCATTTACAAAGTCTTGGAAAATGGCTGGGGCATTACAGAGCCCGAAGGGCATCACCAGATATTCATAGTGCCCATCCCTGGTATTAAAAGCCGTCTTCCATTCGTCCCCCTCACAGATGCGAATCAGGTTATAAGCACCCCGCAGGTCTAATTTAGTAAATACCCTTGCTCCCCGGAGCCTATCAAAAAGCTCAGAAATCAGGGGCAACGGGTATTTATTCTTAACAGTGATGGCGTTAAGACCCCTGTAATCTATGCAGCGATGTAATTCTCCGTTCTTCTTCTGCACGAAAAAGAACCCCGCCCCAGCAGGTGACACTGACTTCCTAATGAACCCTCTTGCCAGATTCTCCTGGATGTATTGGGACATAGCCTCCGTCTCCGGGAGAGAGAGAGGATAAACCCTACCCCGAGGCGGTTCTGCTCCAGGCAAGAGGTCAATAGGACAATCATAGGAGCGGTGAGGTGGAAGAGTGCAGTCTTTTTGGAGAACACGTCTACATAGGACCAATAACACTTGGCAAGGGAAGTGGGATCTGCGTGTATCTCTGTAGTAGTAACCTGAACACTCTCCCTCACACATCTACCTCTACAAGACTCACTCCAACCCCGTATCTTCCCAGATGACCACTCAATATGTGGGGAGTGAAGACGAAGCCAGGGTACTCCCAGCAGGACCTCATCTATACCCTCAGGAAGGACAAGGAAAGAGATAATCTCCTGATGGGAAGGAGACATAGCTAATGTGAGAGGGATTGTCTGATGTGTGATCTGTGAGGGCAGTATGTATCCATTCACCACTCGAACCGTCACCGGTTTGGCGAGCATCACCAGAGGTATTGTGTGGCGGAGAGCAAAAGCAGAGGACATAAAGTTCCCCTCTGCTCCAGAATCCACACAAAGCTCAACCGTCAGAGTGGATGGACCAAAAGAGATTGTCCCTTTAAAGGACAGCTTGGAGGCAAATGCTGCTGATTCTAGTGAACCTCCTCCCATGGTCACTAGACGCGATCGTGTTCCTGATCGCTGGGGACATCTATTGGCATAATGTCCTAACTGCTGACAATTGTTACAAAGCACGGACACTCGAACGGGCCGAGAATCAGGTCCCGCTCGAACAACCTCCATGACCTCCGGGGAGTCGGACGCCTGAATGGGAGATTCTATAGGTTTGGCAAAGGTGGGAGCTAGCCGAAACCTCCGTCTACACTGGGCCCACTCCAACCTCCGCTCGTGAAAGCGAAGGTCGATGCGGGTAAATATGGAGATAAGCTTCTCCAGTGAGGCAGGAATCTCCCTGGTGGCCAAGGCGTCCTTTACATGGTCAGCCAGACTTCTCCAGTATACCGGTATAAGGACCTTATCCGGCCACTCTAACTCGGAGGCTAGGGTTCGAAATTGAACTGAAAACTGACTGACCAAGCTCGAACCCTGTGACATTGCCAGCAGTTGGAGCGCCGAATCGTGGGTGACCTGAGGGCCTAAAAAGAAATTTTTAAGAGCCTCCAGAAACCGACCACGCGATCGTCACGCTCCCACAGCAGCATAGCCCATTCCAAAGCTCTGCCCGACAGTAGTGACACTATGAAACCCACTTGTGCCCGCTCTGTAGGAAAACGTGCAGCCAGAAGCTCGAGCTGTATAGAGCACTGACTCACGAATCCCCGACAATGTTTGCTGTCACCAGAAAACTTGTCTGGAAGCGGGAGATGGGACAAGGTCGGAGCAGAGGTGTTGGAGGACAAACTGGCTGCCGCCATGCTAGCAGCCTGAACAGCGACTGCGGTCACATCCACAGCTGAGGTTGTGCGCTCAAGAGCCGCCAACCTACCCTCCAGCTGCTGGATGAACTGCCGTAGACGCTGGTCATCCGCCATTTTACTAGCCAGACCCTGGCACTAATATTATGTTAGGGTCTGTGGAACGCACCAAATATATGATGTAGAGAGGTGCGTTCGCAGCCCGGGGTCCACCGTGCAAGCGGAGCCTGCTGCTAGTAAAATGGCGCAAGAAGCGAACTCTGTTATCCAGCAGTCGCCAAAATAAACGCCGTAACGCGCTGTGGCAATATGTGCGAACTCTGTTATTCCACAGAGCCGCTAGAAGGAGTGCCGCAGCGCTATATGGCGCTATATAGATTAAGGACAGCTGCTATACCATTTGCTGCACTATTTTGTGCACTAGACTAGGGCTGCATCACTTTGTGCACTAGATTAAGGACAACTGTTATATTATTTGCTGCATTATTTTGTGTATTAGACAACTGTTATACTATCTGCTATGCTAAGATCTACTTGATATATTAATCTTTATGAGTAGACCTATTCACATCTGATCTGTATTAGTCTATAGCAATTTGTTTGTATTGCTTTACCATTCATATTGTCCTTGCTTGCCTGTTTTTTTTTTTTTTTTTTATGCAGCAATTTGAGGACTAATTGTTCCTCTCTGGTCCTGTCTTCATTTTGGCCTTTGGGGGTGACTATGCTCTAAGTATACTACCATGTTTGGCTGAGGTTTCCATATATATTTCATCTAAGTGTATTGTATTATACAGATAGGGGTTATAGGGGTTTATTGTTCCTGTTATGGGGCTTTGTGCCTTGTTTTAATTGTTTTTAATGACTACAGTGTGGTTTTGCAGTTTTTTCAATAAAAATATTTTCCAATTGTTATGATTTATTTTTGGCATCCCTGGTGTCCTGGTATGTACTCTTTCTTGTCTTTCCGCTATATGGCGATGTGCGCAAACTCACTTAACACCACTGAGTCGTAAAATAAACACACTAGGTCGCTGTCTAGCGTTGAAAGCGAACCCTGTTACGTCACAGAGCCGCTGAGACAAACTTCTGTGTCCTGTCAGGCACCCAGGTACACAGTTGACTGCTAAGCGAACATAGAACGTGATCATGCGCTAATGTCCTCGTGGGAGTCACCCGCAATCTATGGCGTCTGAACGCCAGGCCCTGAATACGGCAATCAAACTCCTCACCGGTTATGCCGGTATTCTAGGGGCTTATTTCAGCCGGGCCCTAACCACACACACGCATGATCACACTGGCGCAAAGCATATAACGATTGATATTAGCGCATGGCGGCCTAGCCATGCCACATTTTTATAGCAACAGCTACAGGACCTGCCAGAAACAAGGACCAATGAAACTGTTCCAGAACACCAGTAGTCACAGGACCTTCCTGGCGGACCAATAGGAGCTGCTGCAGTACCTGAGCATGTGACCCCTGATCTCCAATGAGAGATCTCACCCTGGGCATGCTCAGAAGGAGAAAACAAGGACTTTGTCCTAAAGACGTCTGCTCGCCGCTAACCAGTACTGGCGACAATAGCAGAGCCTGGAGAGGCAGCAGTAACCCTCTACACACTGTTAGACTGGGCGAGACGCTGGGACCGACGTCTAAGCTGAGCAGAGTCCACTGCGGCTGGAGACGGATGGGAGACCGCAGCAGGGATGGCTTGAGATTCCCCTTGTGCAGAAGCAGGAGCTCGACCTCTAACACCAACCTCCACAAATAGGTAGGTGTAGAGCAGTGGTGGCATGTACAGTCATGGCCAAAAGTTTTGAGAATGACACAAATATTATATTTTCACATGATCTGCTGCCCTCTGGTTTTTATGTGTGTGTTTGACAGATGTTTTTATCACAGACAGAAATATAATTGCAAACATATGAGTAACAAAAGCTTATATTGACAGAACGAGTTAATGCAGCAAGTCAATATTTGCAGTGTTGACCCTTCTTCTTCAGGACCTCTGCAATTCTCCCTGGCATGCTCTCAATCAACTTCTGGACCAAATCCTGACTGATAGCAGTCCACTCTTGCACAATCAATGCTTTCATTTTGTCAGAATTTTTAGGTTTTTGTTTGTCCACCCGTATCTTGATGATTTACCACAAGTTCTCAATGGGATTAAGATCTGGGGAGTTTCCAGGCCATGGACCCAAAATCTCTATGTTTTGTTCCCTGAGCCATTTAGTTATCACCTTTGCTTTATGGCAAGGTGCTCCATCATGCTGGAATAGGCATTGTTTATCGCCAAACTGCTCTTGGAGGGTTGGGAGAAGTTGTTCTTGGAGGACATTCTGGTACCATTCTTTATTCATGGCTGTGTTTTTAGGCAAGACTGTGAGAGAGCCGATTCCCTTGGCTGAGAAGCAACCCCACACATGAATGGTTTCAGGATGCTTAACAGTTGGCATGAGACAAGACTGGTGGTAGCGCTCACCTTATCTTCTCCGAATGAGGCGTTTTCCTGATGTCCCAAACAATCGAAAAGGGGATTCATCAGAGAAAATAACTTTACCCCAGTCCTCAGCAGTCCACTCCCTGTACCTTTTGCAGAATATCAGTCTGTCCATGATGTTTTTTCTGGAGAGAAGTGGCTTCTTTGCTGCCCTCCTTGAGACCAGGCCTTGCTCCAAGAGTCTCCGCCTCACAGTGCGTGCAGATGCACTCACACCTGCCTGCTGCCATTCCTGAGCAAGCTCTGCACTGCTGGTAGCCCGATCCCACAGCTGAAACACTTTTAAGAGACGGTCCTGGCGCTTGCTGGTCTTTCTTGGGCTCCCTTGAGCCTTTTTGGCAAGAATGGAACCTCTCTCCTTGAAGTTCTTGATGATGCGATAGATTGTTGACTGAGGTGTGTCGTCGCTGTTATCTTGTTAACCCTTTCCTCCTCGGAATGTGGTACCAGAGAGAATAAGACACAAACCAAAGGGTGCGTCAATATACTCTACTCTTTATTGCTAATGAAGGGGCTTATATACACCCCTGAAGCAGGAAGCGGAATTACCATATATGGCAGTTAATACAACTTATCATTAAAGCACGTAACATACTGTTTTCTAACCAAACTTTCCATCTTTGCCTTTAGCCCCTGATTTTCGCTCCTAGCACAGAGTATCTCTTTAGGTCAGTGGGAGTATTATCAAGGAAGGAACATTCTTTTCTTATCTTCCCTTCTGCTATGCCTCAGCTTCCCAAGGCCTTGAGAAGAAATACTGAATTTAACTCTAACATCCCCTCCTTTTTTTCCTTCATTTGATCAATACACATCTTCATATCTCCTCTTTGTCCTAGTACATCGTCTAATACACATCAAACAAATTTTAAAAACTAAATAGATAGCAAGACATATCAATAAAACCTGTAGGCCAGCTTGTATTACCCCAGTCAGCCATCCCCATCTCCACTTGTGTGGTCTCCCATTTGGGCAAGGTCTATTGTCTGCAGATCGTTTATGTAGTGTATATTTTGGAATAGACAATGGATCTAATCTATCTGGAGTAATGAGATAGGTGGCTGGTGTCAATCTAGCTAGGGTGCATTTCCCGGTGACTCCTACTGGAAGCCACTTAAATGCCTTGTCCCCACACACCCAATACATTGACGGTGGAAGGTTCCATATAGCTGAATGCTGTAATACTAATCGGTGTGCCAAATCTATAAACTTTGAAATATTACTCATCATGCACCATCCGGGCTTTTGTCCTAGTGGGGAGCAGTATCCTACGGTAGGTTCTCCGCAGGTGGGAGTGTTCTTCTGATACCCTTCATTTTCATTACACCTCAGGTTACCTGGTTTGTTAGCACAAGTTTCATCATTTCCATTCTCAAAGAAAACATTATTTTCCCATTTATCAGTGTGTAGATATCGTTCTAATAGGGAGGGTTTGAAAGCATTTAAGCTTCCTGTAGTGACCCCAAAACTTATCTTTAACCCCTGTGTCGGTATTTCTCCCAAAGATGTTATACTAGTTCTATTTCTGGGTACCCATGCCCCACCTTTAAAAGATAGATACAGTCTTGGAATTATCTGTCCTGTTAGATTTCCCTGCCACCATGGAAAATCAGTCCAACCCACTACCGGTATTCCTACCGTAGTGTTCCAAAGTTTTTGAGTGGCATTGTTGCTTAATGTGTCTGCACAGTTACCCCAAGAGTTAATTTCTTCCCACGAGACTGGGACTGCAAGAAATGGTAGACTGGTGGATGTCACCGGCGCATGTGTACAAATCCAACAGTTTGCAACATTTTGGTTTTGTTCTTTCAGTCCATCTACTAAAGCTAAGTGGTGTCTAATGAATCTGTTATCACCTTTATCTACTCGGCTAAGTCTGTTCCAAGCATCCGTTACTGCAAGGATGCAAGCAAATGTCATTAGTAGCATCATTCCTCTTCTGGAGGCTCTCCAAGGATCTTCTTACAATGCGATGCGTGGATCCAAGTTTCCTTGCCTTGTAGCTTGACTGCGGTACTTGTCGTCAGTAGAACTTGAAAAGGTCCATCAAATCTCGGATCCAGACTCTTTCTCACGTGTCTTTTAATGACTACCCAGTCTCCGGGCTGCAAGCTGTGACTTCCAGGATCCTGGTTCGGATCTGGAAGAGAACTGAAAACATTATCATGTACTTTCTTAAGTCTTTTATGCAAATCCCTTACATATGAGCTTTAGGCTAAGTGCACACGATCAGGAATAATTGCGTTTTTTTCGCGTTTTTTCCACGATTTTCCGCGGTTAAACCGCGAAAAAAACGCAAGCATTAAGCATTCTATACTTGTTAATTGATTGCGCATGTTTTGTACACATGTTGCGGTATTTTCCGCGAAAAAAAAAACGCTTTGCGGAAAATCTAGCAACATGTTCATTAATTTAGCGTAACCGCGGTGATTCCGCCGCCATAGGAACGCATTGAACCGCTTACTTTCCGCATGTGGCTATGCCCACTATGCGCAATGTAAGCGGTTCATGTGCGGATGGTACCCAGGGTCTGGAGCAGAGGAGACTCTCCTCCAGGCCCTGGGTACCATATCCCTGGTAAAACAATACTTAAAATAAAAAATAATGATATTTCTCACCTTCCGGCGTCCCACGCAGCTTTCCCGCCTTCAGCGACGCTCCCGCCAACTTCCGTTCCCAGTGATGCTTTGCGAGATCACCCAGATGGCGTAGCGGTCTCGCGAGATGCTACGTCATCGGGGTGACTTGTCGCAAAGGACTTCTGGGACCGGAAGTTGCCGGGAGCATCGCTGAAGGCGGGAAAGCTGCGTGGGACGCCGGAAGGTGAGAATATCATTATTTATTATTTTTTTATTATTTTTACATTAGATCTTTTTACTATTGATGCGGCATAGGCGGCATCAATAGTAAAAAGTTGGTCACACGTGTCAAACACTATGTGTGACTCGTGTGACCAACTTGTCAATCAGTTTTCCAAGCGATGCTACAGATCGCTAGGAAAACGCTAGCATTCTGCAAGCTAATTACGCTTGCAAAACGCTATTATTCTGGCGGGAATCAGCATACAAAAAACGTGCGTATTTCCTGCGGGAGAAGTGCGGGATTGCCGCGGAAATTTCCGCGGCAATTCCGCAATGTGTGAACTTAGCCTTATACATGGTTACTCATCTCCAGTGCTTGGGGAAAGAAACATCCTAAGCTAGGCACTTTGCCAAATAGTACTTCATACGGAGAAAGTCCAGTTTTTCTATTTGGAGTGTACCTTACTGAGTATAGGGCTAATGGTAAGCATTCAGGCCAAGATTTCCCTGTTTCAGCCATGGCCTTTTGGATTTTTAACTTCAATGTCCCATTTAGTCTTTCTACTTTCCCACTGCTTTGTGGACGATATGGGGTATGAAAAGCTTGTTGAATTCCCAGAGCTGTCAAGACTTCATTCATTATTTCACCTGTGAAATGTGTACCTCTGTCACTTTCGATCACCTCTGGTACTCCATACCTGCACACCACCTCCGCAAGCAGCTTCTTTGCGGTTGCCGCAGCCGTAGCCTTGGCAATCGGGAAAGCCTCCGCCAACCTGAGAATAAATCAAAAACACACCAACACGTACTCCCATGACCCTGATTTTTGGCAGCTGAATATAATCAATCTGCAGTCTCTGGAAAGGATAGAAGGGCCGAGGGGTGTGTTTGGGTGGTGTCTTGACTACCCTTCCCTAATTATGTGTAGCACATACCATACATCCCTGGATCAAACCTTCTATACAGGTGGAAAAACCTGGTGCCACCCAATGCTTCTGCATCACGCTCATTACAGCAGTTTTGGACTGGTGGGTTGGCCCATGTAACATCTGGGCGACCGCAGGGTACAATGCCCTTGGAAGGCATCGACGCATCCCTCTTCCCCATACCCCATTTGCTTCATTCAGACATGCACCTTCTTTTTGCCACTTTTCTACTTCCTCCTGGCGCACCTGAGCCTGCATTTGGGATAAGGCATCCTCCGAAACAAAGGATTTTTGGGAGCGCTTACCTGGTGCATCGTTACCCCTTGGAGTGGTCTACTGGCTGCTGTTTTTGCTGCTGCATCGGCCATTGCGTTTCCTTTACTCACCTGATCAGTGCGTCTGGTATGTGCTTTAACTTTTATGACAGCTACCTCTTTTGGTAATTGTAATGCATCAATTAACTGCTGGACTGCGTCAGCATTTTTAATGGGATGTCCTGCTGCCGTCAGGAATCCTCTAGATTTCAAAATTGGACCAAAATCATGAGCTATACCGAATGCGTATCTACAATCTGTGTAGATGTTAACAATTCTACCTTCAGCTATCTTACAGGCCTCGGTCAGAGCCTTAAGTTCAGCCTCCTGGGCCGACTGATGTGGGAGCATTGGTTCTGCTTTGATTACTGCATTCAGCGAGACGATGGCATACCTGGTGTGGAAGGTACCTGAGTCATCTTGGTGGCGAGATCCATCTACAAAAAATTCAAAATCAGCATTAAGTCTCTCAGTTTCAAACACTGTGGGTAGACCTGCTGTTTCTTGTGCCATAAGCTGAACACAATCATGAGGAATCTCCTCTCTTGGATCTTCTTTGTACAATACCGTACCTGACCCCTCCTTTAGATCCGAGAGAGGTAACAATGTAGCAGGATTAAGTGTGGTACATCTCTGCAAAGAAACATTTGGAGGCATTAAAAGTGCACATTGCAATCGAAGGTGACGTGCAGCTGAAAGGTGTGCCGGCTGCACCTGGTTCAGTATGGTGTATACATCATGAGGTGTAAGTACTATCAGTGGATGATCAAGCACAATATCTGACGATTTGTGGAGCAATAGTCCTACAGCATGTACTGCCCGTACACAGGACGGGGCACCTCTAGCCACTGCATCTAGTCTTCCACTGAAATAGGCTACAGGCCTTTGATTGTCACCATGTAACTGAGTCAATACCCCTGCCGCGTGTCCCTGCTGTTCGTGGAGATACAGGGTGAATGGTAGTTCATAGTTGGGGGTTCCTAGCGCTGGAGCTGCCACAATCCTGTTTTTGAGAGAATAAAAACAGTCTATACCTTCAGGAGTTAGTTTAAAAGGCACAATGGTGATACAGTCATAGAGAGGCTGCATCCTGCAGTATGAAAACCAGTCCAAGAAATATCCTAAGAGCGGCAACATTAACAGGAATAGGAAAGTTCTTTACAGCTTCTTTGCGAGCGCTGGTCAGATGTCGCGCCCCTGGTGTAATGCAATGTCCCAAAAAGATAACTGAAGATTTACAAAATTGCAGTTTATCCTTTGACGCTTTACATCCAGCTTGGTACAAAAACAACATGAGTGATATTGTTGCAATACGACACTGTTTCCTGGAGGGGGCACAAATCAGTAAGTCATCAACATATTATAAAAAAAAATAACATTGGCAAAATCAATAACTGTGAATCAAGCAGCTTCCTGAGATATCTGAAACAAAAGTGTATATATATATATATATATACTGTACCAGCCAATACATAGAGAGTTAAATCTCGTAGTTGAAGGGGGAAGCTGGAGTTTGTTTTTTTTTTGTTTTTTTTCTGTTAAGGCTACTGATAAGAACCTAGCTGCAGGCCTGCTGCCGAAGGTGGGGACTAGGTTTTAACATCACTTGTTACCATTTTCTGTAATCTGCTGAGTATAGCCGACTCTTGAGCTGAACTTAAGAGGATACTGTCTCTGTTGGGGCAGGATTGCACCTGGCTTTAATTTGACCATGACTGGCTGCACCCTTAATCTGCCCACATCTGTTTTATCTGAAGCCCAGAAATCATGCGGTATCACACCTTCCAACATTGAAGGAAATTCATTTGTGTCCTCTATACTAGCAACGTCTAACGACATGATTTTACAAAGAGTGCTCGGCTTCAGTCCTGGTGTCATAGTGACAGTTCCATCAGGATGATACTCAATATGTGCTTGCAATTGTGACAACACATCACTTCCTAAAAAAATTACATTGACCCCGTGGTGATACCATTAACTGTGTGTGTACAGTGGTTCCTTGAATCTGCAGGGGAATCTTTTTAGTGACCGGCAGCATGACAGATGGAGAGTTGTAAGGAGTCGCTATAACATGGTGGGAGAAATCACTTTTCCCAAATGGCCAGTCCTCTTCTGTAATTACTGAATTGTCTGCCCCCGTGTCCACTTGGAACTCAACCTCATGTCCCCCTGGTAGGTTCACCTGCACTGTGCAATTAGCAGTGGGGGGTAAGGAGACAAGGGGGTTCATGTGCAAGCTACCTCTTTTTGCCTGCGCTAAATCATGTTGTGCCCCCTGTGCTTTTCTGGCTAGATCCTCTGCTTTAACTGATCTCCAATCTGGTCTACTTACTTTCAGCTTTTCTTTGTCACTTCCTTTTTTTTTTTTTTTTAACCCATTCATATAAAACTTGCCAGAACCCTCTCACTAGTCTTGTTTTCTGGGACAAAACCCATTTCCACCCAAGTTTTTCTTAGAGCCCAGAAATAATCTTTTGGCTCTTTCCCTGAACTCTGTCCTCTAGTGTAACTTCCTTTCTCTGCCTGTCTATCTTTACATGCTTTTTTTTTTCAACACTTCTGTAAACAGAACCCCTGCTTCTGTGTCATTTCCTACCAACATAACACTTGTATGTCTCATCTGTCAGTCTATCGTATCTAGCTTCATCTGCCAATTTCCCTTTTATAAGTGCTTGCAAATCCTGTCTAGTTGCTTTATTAGAGCCGACTGCTCTGTAGGGCTCCATGGTCTGTATAACACTACTGTCCGGGGGGAGGCAGACAGGAGGGTAAATCAGTCATCCCTGTTTTTGTCAGTCTGTAACGTCCGTCTCCTAATTCTTCAGTCTTTTCTTCTAAGTAATCACACGCACTCATCCACAGGTTCACTGTTTTCAACAGTCCTTTGTCTCTCAACCATCCATGATGTGAGCTAAAGAACCTTTTTCCATTTATCACTGTTCAATTCTCCGTTTTCATTCATGCCTGCTTTTCACAATCTCTGCGCACAACTAAATCTTTAGCAGAAATGCCTTCCTTGGCATTTTGGTTCCCCATTTTATATCTCCTCACCTAGAAGAGATTCTCTTGTCACCAAGACAAGTTTGTCACCAAGACAATTGCGTCACCAAGACTCTGTCACCAAGACAATGGGCCACAAAGGTTTCTGAACCATTTCACTGCTCGCTCTCCAATATTTGTACGCCAACCAAATAAACAATCCAATCACACAGACACCAAGACAAAACCACAACACAATCATTGGATCCATACTGTCATTATTCAAAGGAGGAAAGCAGGACTGACAATTAATCTGAGGGTCTACTGGTTCAAAGGGACCTGAGCCAGGAATACCTGTGATTTACCTGGAAAGCCGACCGCTCGGGGAGGAGGGAGTCCACTATACAGTGATATAGATTTTGGGTAGAATATAATAAGTATTCTTACCCCAGCGCTGTATATATATCACCAACAGAAGGCTCCGCTCATCCCACGTCTCCGGACCGGTCAGGCTTCCTCAGAGTAGAATAACTCAGTCCCCCGTTCGGGCGCCAGTTGTCGTCGCTGTTATCTTGTTAACCCTTTCCTCCTCGGAATGTGGTACCAGAGAGAATAAGACACAAACCAAAGGGAGCGTCAATATACTCTACTCTTTATTGCTAATGAAGGGCTTATATACACCCCTGAAGCAGGAAGCGGAATTACCATATATGGCAGTTAATACAACTTATCATTAAAGCACGTAACATACTGTTTTCTAACCAAACTTTCCATCTTTGCCTTTAGCCCCTGATTTTCGCTCCTAGCACAGAGTATCTCTTTAGGTCAGTGGGAGTATTATCAAGGAAGGAACATTCTTTTCTTATCTTCCCTTCTGCTATGCCTCAGCTTCCCAAGGCCTTGAGAAGAAATACTGAATTTAACTCTAACAGGTGCAATCTTTCTAGCTGTGATACTCTTCCCTGTTAGGCCATTTTTGTGCATTGCAATGATGACTGCACCTGTTTCTTTAGAGATAACGATGGTTAACAGAAGAGAAACAATGATGCCAAGCACCAGCCTCCTTTTAAAGTGTCCAGTGGTCTCATTCTTACTTAATCATGACAGATTGATCTCCAGCCATGTCCTCATCAACACCCACACCTGTGTTAATGGAGCAATCACTGAAAAGAGGTTAGCTGGTCCTTTTAAGGCAGGGCTGCAATGATGTTGAAATGTGTTTTGGGGGATAAAGTTCATTTTCTAGCCAAATATTGACTTTGCAAGTAATTGCTGTTAAGCTAATCACTCTTTATAACATTCTGGAGTATATGCAAATTGCCATTAGAAAAAGTGAAGCAGTAGACTTTGTAAAAATTAATATTTGTGTCATTCTCAAAACTTTTGGCCATGACTGTAGGGCCAATACACCACCTTCTCCCCATCGGGTTAATTTGACTGGTTATTGTTTGTTTTTTATCTGTTCACTGGTTAAACTAGCTGATTAACCCTAGGCGATGTCCAAATAATTCATAGCAGTTGTAAAGTAATATACTACTGCATTTACGAAAATATAGCTGGGTTTTTATATGCTATAACAGTCTATATTTTGAATCGTTCGTTGTAGCCCGATATAACCAATTTTCCCCTGCACATTGCACTTTTCACCTTTTGTGGTGGGTATATAAGTATTGTTTTTATATATATACAGTATATATAAATATATATAAAAATATAAAAATAAAAAATATATATAAATATAAAAGTTATATTTTATAAGGGTTAATTGTGGTTAGCAGGTTATTCACACCCTTCTAATTATTGATTTTTGTAAGACTGCACCTTTTTCTATCACACTTTTTCCTTCCACTCAACTTTCCATTAATATGCTTGGATACAGCACTCTGTGAACAGCCAGCTTCTTTAGCAATGACCTTTTGTGGCTTACCCTCCTTGTGGAGTGTGTCAATGACTGCCTTCAGGACATCTGTCAAGTAAGCAGTCTTCCCCATGATTGTGGAGCCTACTGAAACAGACTAATGGACCTTTTTATACCCCTAGGAAGCCTTTACAGTTGTTTTTGTTAATTATTCTAATTTACTGAGATAATGACTTTTGGGTTTTCATTGGCTGTAAGCCATAATCATCAACATTACCAGAAATAAACACATGAAATAGATCACTCTGTTTGTAATGACTCTATATAATATATGAGTTTCACTTTTTGTATTGAAGAACTGAAATAAATTAACTTTCTGATGATATTCTAATTTTGTGAGAAACACTTGTATACCATGTGCAGACAGGTTTTCTGTTATCTGTCCTGAATACAGTGATCACACATTGGGGAGAAGGGAACATCTACATCATGGTGTCATCTATAAGGTTTCTTATATGAGATCAGTAATTCTCTGCACTTACATCGTCACAATGTTCTTCACTATCATTTCTTTCATTACTTCTGTTTCTCCCTGCGTCAGAGTCTCCATATCCTCACTGAGCTCCTCACTATTGTACATGGAAGGTACATCAACTTGTGAGTAATGGTCAGAAACTCAATAGTACAAGCAAATCTAAGAAGCTTTCTCATCTATTGTATCAGAGAAATCTGCTTCCTTCTCCACTTATGAGCCACTTCTCCTCCCCGCCTCCTGACCTCACTGTCCACTCTGAAGAGAAAAACACAGGTTACATCTATCTTGGTAAAAGCAAGACAGATTGTCAGCTCTCTGATTACACTGCCTATTATAATCTGTATAGAGGGAGAAGTGAAGGGCAGAGTGAGAACACAGGAAGAGAGAGACACAGAAACAGTGCTGCAGTCAGAAAGAAGCTTCACTGATCCAAGAGCTGGATTCACAGCTAGACTGCTGAGTACTGCTGTATAATGTCTTCCATGCTGCTGCTACTTCTATATATGTGCTACACAGAGAAAAAGATCAGGAATCTTTCTGTATCTGTACTGTGTATAGGAGACATAACAGCGAGTCTCTGCCCACTAGCTTCAATCTGTGATTATTAGGTTTATTGATGAGTGTTGATGCCAGGAGTGGACACAGACAGAAAAGTGTCCCGTGCAGATTAATATATGGGCCCCGTGCAGAATAATGTATGGGCTTCTACCCATGATTTGAGAGTAAAGAGTCCATCCAGGAGAAGACAGAAGCAGATTTTACTGATAAGACATGATATAAAGTTGCATCATTTGATGTGAACTTTTGATTTCTGAAATAAAAATCAATACATTAACTCTTTAAAGGTCCCATTGTGTCTGCTTGCAGCCACCACTAGAAGGCGCTCATCATAAGGGGATAGAAGAAACCTAGATAGAAGCCAATGAATCTCAGCACTTACAGAGTCTGATCGATTTTGTCCAGGAAGATGTTTTTCTGTTCAGTTTTTTTCTTCATGAACTCAATGTACTTCTCCCTACTGTACATGGAAATATATCTTATATTGAAATCTACAAATGGCAGTAATTATTAAGATGTTCCCAGTATTAATGACCAGGACAAATGTGTCCTATTCCTCCCCGTCTCCTCCATTCTAGGGACCTTCTTTACCAACAGTTTTACATTTACTATATTCCACTGATAAAGGGGATCTTCCAGCAGTTTTTTGCCCTTTAATATGGGAGCAGCATGATATAGGGATACAGACCCTGATTCCAGCAAGATGTCAGTTACTGAGCTGCTTGCTGTAGGTTCAATAAAATCAGTGTTTTAGCAGCAGGAGATTATCACTAGAGGACTAGTAAATCTGCTGCCATGTAGTCCTCCACACTCATTAGCTCTGTGTAACTCTGCACCCACACTTGCTTGTCAGTTTTCAGCCTATGCACAGTGCACACAGAAAGCTGCCAATCAGTGGTCTGAGCGGGTTGTGCAGAGCGCAGTATTCAGAGAACTGCTAGATCTGCAGCAGAGAAAACAGGGATCTTATTAAAACTGCAGCAAGCAGCCCAGTAAGTGACACATTGCTGGAATTGTTAATTTTAGATGGGGAGTGAGAACCTGGTGACCGATTCCTTGCAATGCCGGGATCACACGACTGCAGATTCTGTCATGCGAGAGGATTGGGCTGATTATCGCCGTAATCGTAGCGAGCTGATTGGTCCGGGCATTTGGCCGAGCATAAAGAGCAGCCATCGGACAGCAGACACTCATCATTACACTATACAGGTGACATTACACTCACTATTCTCATTACTGGACGCCTCTTATTTCCCACTTACATCATTTTCTCTTGCATTTTCGCTCGATACAAATAAACTCCAAATCCTGAATGGGACAAATAGAGAAGTTTCCTTATAAATCGCCGGATCCTAAATATCAGTGTTATCAATAGGAAATATCGCCATAACGAGCTCATTAACAAATATCAGGTTTCCTCATTGCTAATTATGAGACACGAGAATTGGGAAGTAGAGTAATAATCTTAATAATAATCTTTATTTTTATATAGCGCTAACATATTCCGCAGCGCTTTACAGTTTTTGCACACACATTATCGTTGCTGTCCCCAATGGGGCTCACAATCTAGATTCCCTATCAGTATGTTTTTTGGAGTGTGGGAGGAAACTGGAGAACCCGGAGGAAACCCACGCAAACACGGGGAGAACATACAAACTCCTTGCAGATGTTGTCCTAGGTGTGATTCAAACCCAGGACTCCAGCGCTGCAAGGCTGTAGTGCTATCCACTGAGCCACCGTGCTGCCCTTAAAGCTTGTCATAACAAATCAGAAGGTTCTAGAGGTCGGAAATGGGTAATAATAAATACAGAACAAGAGTAGAAGACACGCATACTCACTCTCCGCTCCTACTGTAACCCTCAGCGGAGTTCTGGCTGAGCGGATGCTTCTATATCCTTCATGATGTCATAATATCCTGGCAGATGTGACCGTGGCGCCTGTCCTGTGATATCAGAACATTCTAGAATGTGCTTAGAACCAGCCCTGCAGCCAATGAGATCCAGTATAATCCTGTGTAATAAAGTCTATGGAGGGGATAAAGGTGTGGAATCTGAGACAGCAAATTGTTAGAGATGATAGGACCCCCACACCCAGCGTCGGACTGGAGCACCTTGGGCCCACCAGAGAAAATCATTCTTGGGGCCCACTATGTAACTACATAGAAATAAATACAAGACCGCCAATTGTGCGGTAAAATGCGCTATATCAGGGTATAATATAAGGTAGTACACGTCTTAATTATGTAGCAGGGGTTGGGGAAGAATCATAGTGGGGTAGCCCCCTCATAGAATATAATGTAGCCCCCTCATAGAATATAAAACAGTCCCCTCACAGAATATAATGTAGCCCCCTCATAAAATATAATGCAGCCCTCTCTTATAGAATATAATGCAGCACCCCACAAAATATAATGTGACCGCCTCAAAAGGTATAACGCAGTCCCCACCATAGAATATAATGTAGCACCCTCATAGGGTATAATGTAGCCCCCCTCATATAGTATAATGCAGCCCCACCACAGAATATAATGCAGCCCCCCATAGAGTATACTGTAGCCCCCTCATATAGCATGATATAGCCCCCAGAATATAATGTAGTCCCCTAATAATGCAGTCCTCCCACAGAATATAATGTAGCCCCCTCAAAGTATAATGCAGACCCTCTCCACCCCCATCATTGTCCTCATCACCACCTTCATCATTGCCTTCTCCCCACCACCCCCATCACTGCCCATTTCACCACATCAATCATTGCTTCCTCCACCACCATCATTGTCCATTTCATGACCTCCATCATTGCCTATCACCTCCATCATTGCCTCACCCACCATCATTGCCCATCACCTCCATAATTGTCTCCCCACCATCATTGCCCATCACCTCCATCATTGCCTCCCCCCACCATCATTACCTATCACCTTCATCATTGTCCATCACCTCCATCATTGCCTCCCCACCATCACCTCCATCATTGCCTCCCCACACTGCCATCATTGCCCATCACCTTCATCATTGCCTCCACCACCATCATTGCCAATCACCTCCATCATTGCCTCCCCATCATCATTGCCCATCACCTCCATCATTTTCTCCCCACCATCATAGCTCATAACCACCATCATTGCCTCCCCCACATCATCATTCTCCATCATTGCCTCCCCCACCATCATTGCCTATCACCTCCATCGTCTCCCCCCACAATCATTGCCATCACCTCCATCATTGTCTCCCCACCAATATTGCCCATCACCTCCATCATTGCCTCCCCACCATCATTGCCCATCACCTCCATTATTGCCTCCCCATCATCACTGCCTATCACCTCCATCATTGTCTCCCCCACCTTCATCATTGTCTCCCCCACTGCCATCATTGCCCATCACCTCCATCATTGCCTCCACCCACCATCATAGCCCATCACATCCATCATTGCCTCACCCCACCATCACTGCCCATCACCACCATCATTGCCTCCCCCACCATCATTGTCCATCACCTCCATCATTGTCTCCCCACCATCATTGCCCATCACCTCCCTCATTGCCTTCTTCCCCACCACCCCATCACTGCCTATTCCACCACTTCAATCATTGCTCCTCCTCCACCACCATCATTGTCCATTTCATCACCTCCATCATTGCCTCCCCCACCATCATTGCCCTTCACCTCTATAATTGTCTCCCCACCATCATTGCCATCACCTCCAACATTCCCTCCCCCCACCATAATTACCCATCACCTTCATCATTGTCCATCACCTCCATCATTGCCTCCCCCCACCATCACCTCCATCATTGCCTCCCCACACTGCCATCATTGCCCATCACCTTCATCATTGCCTCCACCACCATCATTGCCCATCACCTCCATCATTGTCTCCCCCACCATCATAGCTCATCATCACCATCATTGCCTCCCCACATCATCATTTTCCATCATTGCCCCCCCACCATCATTACCTATCACCTCCATCGTCTCCCCCACAATCAATGCCCATCACCTCCATCATTGTCTCCCCCACCCACCAACATTGCCCATCACCTCCATCATTGCCTCCCCACCATCATTGCCCATCACCTCCATTATTGCCTCCCCATCATCACTGCCTATCACCTCCATCATTGTCTCCCCCACCTTCATCATTGCCTCCCCCACTGCCATCATTGCCCATCACCTCCATCATTGCCTCCCCTCACCATCACCTCCTTCATTGCCTCCCCACACTGCCATCATTGCCCATCACCTTCATCATTGCCTCCACCACCATCATTGCCAATCACCTCCATCATTGCCTCCCATCATCATTGCCCATCACCTCCATCATTGTCTCCCCACCATCATAGCTCATCACCACCATCATTGCCTCCCCCACCATCATCATTCTCCCTCATTGCCTCCCCACCATCATTGCCTATCACCTCCATCGTCTCCCCCACAATCATTGCCCATCACCTCAATCATTGTCTCCCCCACCAACATTGCCCATCACCTCCATCATTGACTCCCCCACCATCATTGCCCATCACCTCCATTATTGCCTCCCCATCATCACTGCCTATCACCTCCATCATTGCCTCCCCCCACCTTTATCATTGCCTCCCCCACTGCCATCATTGCCCATCACCTCCATCATTGCCTCCCCCCACCATCATAGCCCATCACATCCATCATTGCCTCACCCCACCATCACTGCCCATCACCACCATCATTGCCTCCCCCCACCATCATTGCCCATCACCTCTATCATTGCCTCCCCACCAACCCTCTCACACACACACACACACACACTGTTGTGAATGGGCTTGAAATGAGTTTGAGCAGAGGCTCCCTCTGGTGGTTACAAGCGGTACTGGACTGTCCAGTGAAGATTGTGAGGATTGGGAATCAGGTGTTACTGACTGGTCTTATATAAGGGAGTCGCCTTTCCATCAGGGTTGCCGGTGATCAATTGTTCTGGTCTCAATCCTTGATTCTGTTTCCTTTGTAGCCTGCTGTGTCGTGTCTGCATCTCCTGCTAACAGATAAGACATTTTCTTCTTTTTGTTTTTGTGCTTGATTTTTGCATTTTGTCCTGCACTTCTGTGGGGGCCTTCAGGGTCCCCTCCGGGGGCTTTTGCCCTCTCAGTTTAGTTCAGCCACTGATGTTTGTACATTTGCTTTTTCCAGTTTTTTCAGTGGCTGCTGTTTTGATTTTGTTACACCAGAGAACTAATTTAGGTGGTAGAGGTCGTGTGATCTCAGGTGTTTTTGAAATTAGTAGAGTTGGTGCTTTTCAGGGTTTTTTGGGATTGCAGTAAGTGCCCTTCCTATCCTTTTCTATTTAGGTAGTTTGGGCCCCAACGTTTGCTCATACTATTTTCTGTCTGTGTCAGTATTTCTTCTTGTCTAACCGCCATTACATGTTTGGGGGCTTTCTATGTTCTTTGGGGATCTGCTCCGGGGCAGATAGCTTTCCTCTTTCTATCTTTAGGTGTAGTTAGTTTCTCAGGCTGTGACGAGGCGTCTAGAACCAACGTAGGAACGCTCCACGGCTGCCTCTAGTTGTGGTGGTTAGTCAGGGTACTGCAATCTCATAGATTCCAACTGCTCTGGTGTATTGCCTTTTTTACCTGCACTCCTCAGCTACCGAAACATAACAGTATCACCGGCCTAAAAATTGAAAATTGTATGGTACTCACAGAAGGGAAAAATATTGTGAAAGAAAAAAGGTTGACAGAGTTGTCAGAGATATTTTTCTGTTTGTTGCATTTTTTTTTTCCCTCTGTATCTCTGGGTGCTGGGGAGGATTTTTTCTCTCAATGGAGTTTGCACAGTTGTCTGGCCGTGTGGATCACCTTGCCACTGAGGTTCGGAGAATTGCTGCCTATCTTGCTGGGTTGCCTGTTGTGGAACCTAGGATTCCCATGCCAGATTTGTTTTTAGGGGATCGAGCTAAGTTTCTGAATTTCAAAAATAACTGTAAATTGTTTTTTGCCTTAAAATCTAAGTCCTCAGGGAACGCAGCGCAGCAGGTTCAAATTGTCATCTCTCTCCTGCGCGGCGATCCTCAGGATTGGGCTTTTTCCCTGACACCTGGGGATCCTGTTTTAAGTGATGTTGATGCATTTTTTCAGGCTTTGGGGTTATTGTACGATGAGCCTAATGTCACTGATCAAGCTGAAAAAGCCTTGTTGGCATTAAATCAGGGGCTTGATGACGCTGAGTTATACTGTCAGAGATTCCGTAGGTGGGCAGTCCTGACCAAATGGAATGACGACGCTTTGGCAGCCCTTTTTCGGAAGGGTCTGTCAGATAATGTAAAGGATGTTATGGTGGGATTCCCTGTCCCCTCTGGTCTCAATGATTCTATGTCATTAGCGATTCAAATTGACAGACGTTTGCGTGAGCAGAGAAGTATGCGTGGAATAGTGTTGCCTTGTGAACCTGCTTCTGAATCCATGCAGTGTGATAGAGTGGTTTCTGGGGCACAGCGTCATGAGTTTCGAAAGCGCAATGGGTTATGTTTCTACTGTGGTGATGCCTCTCATGCTATTTCAGTCTGCCCTAAGCGGGGAAGACGTTTTGCACGCTCAGTTGTCTTGGGTAGTGTTCAGACTAAGTTTTTATTAACTGTTACCCTGATATGCTCTCTGTCCTCATTTTCTGCTCAGGCTTTCGTTGATTCGGGAGCAGCTATTAACCTGATGAATTTTGATTTTGCTAAACGTTGTGGGTTTCCCTTGATACCCCTACGGAAGTCTATTCCCCTACTGGGGATCGATTCTACCCCTTTGGCTGAGAATAAACCTCAGTTCTCTACTCAGGTGATAATGAGGGTTGAACCTGATCATCAGGAGAGCTGCAAATTTTTGGTTCTGTATAATCTGCATGACATTATCGTACTGGGTTTCCCTTGGTTACAGTCTCATAATCCTGTTTTGGATTGGAAATCTGTGTCTGTAACCAGTTGGGGCTGCCAATGTGTTAATACCAACACTCCTGTTTTTTTCTGCCTCCCCCAGGCTCAGGATGTTCCTGACTTTTTGATTGATTTTTCTGATGTGTTTAGCGAAAGTAAATCTGCATCCTTGCCTCCCCATAGGAGCTATGACTGCGCTATTGAATTAGTGCCTGGTAGTAAATTCCCTAAAGGTCGCCTTTTTAACTTGTCTGTACCTGAACATGACGCTATGCGGTCTTATATCAAGGAGTCATTGGAGAAGGGTCATATCAGACCATCCTCTTCACCCTTAGGTGCCGGTTTTTTCTTTGTGGCCAAAAAGGATGGTTCATTAAGGCCGTGTATTGATTATCGTCTTTTGAACAATATTACTGTGAAATATCAATATCCGTTACCCTTGATTTCTGACCTGTTTTCCAGGGTGAAAAACGCTACTTGGTTTACCAAGCTTGACCTCAGGGGGGCATATAACCTTATTCGCATTAAGCACGGGGATGAATGGAAGACGGCATTTAATACCCCTGAGGGGCATTTTGAGTACCTTGTGATGCCCTTTGGGCTCACTAATGCTCCTTCTGTCTTCCAGTCCTTCATGAATGACATTTTCAGGGATTTTGTGGATAAATTTCTGATTGTTTATTTGGATGATATCTTGATTTTTTCCAATGACTGGGACTCTCAGGTGAAACATGTTCGAACTGTATTCCAGATTTTGAGAGAGAATGCTCTGTATGTGAAGGGATCAAAGTGTCTTTTTGGCGTACAGAGGATCTCATTTCTGGGATTCATTTTGTCCCCATCTGTTATTGAAATGGACCCGGTCAAGGTTCAGGCCATCTGTGATTGGGTCCAACCTACTTCATTAAAGGCTCTTCAAAGATTTTTGGGTTTTGCCAATTTTTATCGTAAATTTATTGGTAATTTCTCGTTATTGTTAAACCATTAACTGATTTGACCAAAAAGGGTTCTGATGTGGTGAATTGGCCTCCTGAGGCAGTCTCTGCATTTCAGGAACTTAAGCAGAGATTCACTTCTGCTCCTGTTCTACGGCAGCCTGATGTTTCTCTGCCATTTCAGGTGGAGGTTGATGCCTCTGAAATTGGGGCAGGTGCCGTTTTGTCCCAAAGAGATCCAGAGACCTCTAAAAGTAACACTTGTGCCTTTTTCTCTCGAAAATTTTCTCCTACTGAACGTAATTATGATGTGGGTAATCGGGAGTTATTGGCCATGAAGTGGGCTTTTGAAGAGTGGAGACATTGGCTGGAGGGAGCCAAACATCAGGTGGTGGTCCTTACGGACCATAAGAATCTGGTTTATCTGGAATCTGCCAAGCGACTTAATCCTAGACAGGCCAGGTGGGCCTTGTTTTTCACACGTTTTAATTTTGTGGTTTCCTTTCTTCCTGGCACTAAGAATGTTAAGGCGGATGCCCTCTCGAGGAGTTTCCTTGCGGACTCTCCTGAGTTATCTGATCCTTCTGTTATTTTGAAAGAAGGTGTAGTTCTTTCCGCCATCTCGCCCAATTTGAGACTGGCTCTGGAGGGGTGTCAGGAGGATAGGCCCGAGCGCTGCCCTGATGGGAAATTGTTTGTCCCGGACCAGTGGAAAAAGAGTGTGATGTCTGAGATTCATTGTTCCGCGTTGGCCGGTCATCCCGGAATTTTTGGTACCAGAGACTTGGTTAGTTGGTCCTTTTGGTGGCCTACCTTGTCTCGTGATGTCAGAGAATTTGTGCAGTCCTGCGGGACTTGCTCTCGCTCCAAGCCTTGCTCTCGCTCTAGTGGTTTGTTGATGCCATTGCCTGTGCCCAAGAGACCATGGACCCATATCTCTATGGATTTCATTTCCGACCTCCCTGTTTCTCAGAGAATGACCGTCATCTGGGTGATTTGTGATAGGTTTTCCAAGATGATACATCTTGTGCCATTACCTAAGTTGCCTTCCTCCTCTGAATTGGTGCCTTTGTTCCTTCAGCACGTGGTTCGTTTACACGGCATTCCTGAGAACATTGTGTCTGACAGAGGAGTCCAGTTTGTTTCCAGATTTTGGAGGACCTTTTGTTCTAAACTTGGTGTTCAATTGTCTTTCTCCTCGGCGTTTCATCCTCAGACCAATGGTCAAACTGAGAGAACAAACCAGACATTGGAGACTTATCTAAGATGCTTTGTGTCTGCTGATCAGGATGACTGGGTCTCTTTTTTGCCTTTGGCTGAGTTTGCTCTTAATAATAGGGCTAGCTCTGCCACTTTGATGTCTCCATTTTTCTGTAATTCTGGGTTTCACCCTCGATTTTCTTCAGGACAGACGGAGGCTTCTGTCTGTCCAGGTATTGACTCTGTTGTGGAGCGTATGCAACAGATTTGGGACCAGGTAGTGGAGAGGTTGTCCCTCTCTCAGGAAAGGGCCCAGCGGTTTGGTAACCGGCATAGGACTGATGGTCCTCGGTTTAAAGTGGGGGACTTGGTTGGTTGTCCTCAAAAAATATTCCTATGAGAGTGGCATCTCCTAAATTTAAGTCTAGGTTCATTGGACCTTATAAGATCATGGAGATTCTTAATCCTGTTTCTTTTCGTTTGCTTCTTCCAGGGACATTTAAGATCCATAACGTGTTCCACAAGTCCTTGTTGAAGAGGTTTGTTGAGCCAGTGGTTCCTACTGCTGTGCCTCCTGACCCTGTTCTGGTTGAGGGCAATCTGGAGATTGTGGTTGAGAAAATATTGAATTCTCGTTTTTCTAGACGGAAACTCCAGTATTTGGTTAAGTGGAGAGGTTATGGTCAGGAAGACAATTCTTGGGTGTTTGCTTCGGACATCCATGCTAGGAGACTCATCCGTGCGTATCATAGAACTCATCCTGACCGACCTGGTTGCTCAAATGAGGGTTCGGTGACCCCTCCTCAAGGGGGGGTACTGTTGTGAATGGGCTTGAAATGAGTTCTGAGCAGAGGCTCCCTCTGGTGGTTACAAGCGGTACTGGACTGTCCAGTGAAGATTGTGAGGATTGGGAATCAGGTGTTACTGACTGGTCTTATATAAGGGAGTCGCCTTTCCATCAGGGTTGCCGTGATCAATTGTTCTGGTCTCAATCCTTGATTCCTGTTTCCTTGTAGCCTGCTGTGTCGTGTCTGCATCTCCTGCTAACAGATAAGACATTTTCTTCTTTTTGTTTTTGTGCTTGATTTTTGCATTTTGTCCTGCACTTCTGTGGGGGCCTTCAGGGTCCCCTCCGGGGGCTTTTGCCCTCTCAGTTTAGTTCAGCCACTGATGTTTGTACATTTGCTTTTTCCAGTTTTTTCAGTGGCTGCTGTTTTGATTTTGTTACACCAGAGAATTTATTTAGGTGGTAGAGGTCGTGTGATCTCAGGTGTTTTTGAAATCAGTAGAGTTGGTGCTTTTCAGGGTTTTTTGGGATTGCAGTAAGTGCCCTTCCTATCCTTTTCTATTTAGGTAGTTTGGGCCCCAACGTTTGCTCATACTATTTTCTGTCTGTGTCAGTATTTCTTCTTGTCTAACCGCCATTACATGTTTGGGGGCTTTCTATGTTCTTTGGGGATCTGCTCCGGGGCAGATAGCTTTCCTCTTTCTATCTTTAGGTGTAGTTAGTTTCTCAGGCTGTGACGAGGCGTCTAGAACCAACGTAGGAACGCTCCACGGCTGCCTCTAGTTGTGGTGGTTAGTCAGGGTACTGCAATCTCATAGATTCCAACTCTCTGGTGTATTGCCTTTTTTACCTGCACTCCTCAGCTACCGAAACATAACACACACAGCACCGCATCACTCTCACACACAAAGCACCACACCACATACACACACTCAGACACACAGCACAGCTCACCTCCCCACAGCAGCAGCACATCCTGGCAGCCTCTTCCTCGCTGGCAGCTTTCTGTCTGAGACATCACGCTGGATGATGACGTCATTCAGCTGGGCTGTCACAGACAGGAAGAGCGTGCAGGAAGCCAGGATGTGCTACGATGTGAGTCTGTGTGAGTATGTGGTGCGGTGCTTTGTGTGTTTGTGTGTGTGGTGAGTGGGGCTTTACATACTGGCAGTGTTAGCTGCAGCCTGCGGCTAACGCTGCCCGCTATTAAAGAGAAATGGCCACGCCCACCAGCAGTCACGTGCTTAAGGTCCTCTGGCCTGAAACAATCTCTGTCTGTTACTGCCTTCTCTGAGAGACCTGTGGCCGGCGCCGCCCCTTGGCAGTCACGTGCTTAGGGTCCTGTTAGTCTGAAGCACGCATCTTCACCGCTACTGCCCCGCTCCACAGGTATCTTTGAGTGCAGTCTGTCTTATTCAGGACACGCGCACTGGCTCAGTGAGCAAGTGCAGTGCGGTGTTCGTGATATTATAACTGACCGCTACCTTTTTTTTTTTTCCTGTGTGTGTTATGGATCCTATGTATGCCCTTTCTGAGCAGGTAAGGCACCTGACTCAGATGTCTCAGTCACTGAATGAGGAACAACGAGCTCTGTCTCAGTCTCAGCAGCTGATGGCTGACACGGTGCAGGGGCTTTATCATCTGGTGCTCATGGGACAGGGGTTCAAGATGTTACATTAGTTTCCCCAGAGCCCCCGGTTAAATTACCAGATACCTTTTCCGGAGATAGAAAGGAATTTAAAGTTTTCAAAGAGGGCTGTAAGCTTTTTTTTTCTTTAAAACCGCACTCTTCTGGGGATGAAAGTCAGAGGGTGGGGGTCATTATGTCTCTGTTAAGGGGAGTCCCCCAGGCTTGAGCTTTTTCCCTTCCTACCACTACCCCTGAGAGAATGACTGTGGATGCATTTTTTGAGGCCCTGGGGCATATTTATGATGAGCCTGATCGAGTGCTGATGGCTGAGGACATGGTGATGAGTATATGTCAGGGGAAGCACTCAGCTGAGTGGTTTTGCTCAGAGTTCAGACGCTGGGCTGCTGAGGTCTGTTGGGATGATGCCGCCCTCCGGGGCTTGTTCCGTAGAGGCCTGTCTGAACATCTGAAAGATGCCTTGGCACTTCACCCTCCGCCTGATTCTCTGGAGGACGCCATGACGCAGGCCGTCCGAATGGATCGCAGTCTGCGGGTGAGAGGTGTGATGCAGGTTGAGACACCATTTTTCTCCAGTGGAAGGGGAGCCAGTCCTGTATTGGAGTCCATGGAGATGGGAGCCATCGACCTCAAAGAGAAAGAAAGGAGACGGAGGCGTTTAGAAAAGCTGTGTTTTTACTGCGGTGATCCTGGACATTGGAAAAAGAACTGTCCCTCCTGCCCACCGACTAACAAGCGACTGAGTCTGGGTGATCATCGTGGAGGTCACTCAGACTCTCAGGTACCCTTTCCTTCATTTTCTAAGATACTGTTAAAGGTGGAACTTGGTGTGAAGAACTGCTTTTTCCTTACTTCAGCTTTTGTGGACTGTGGGTCATCCTTGAACCTGATTGACTCTAAGCTGGTGGCCAGCTGTAGATTAGGGACAGTTAGGTTGGAGACTCCTATAAAAATAATAGCCATTGATTCTACACCTCTCACCAAGGACGGTGTCCATTTTGTCTCTGAAGAATTCACCCCAGGGTGGGGGCCCTTCACCAGGAGCGTATGTCATGTTTTGTTTTGGATAACCTCTCTGCTGGCCTGGTGTTAGGGTTTCCCTGGTTGCAACGGCATAACCCGATTATTGACTGGGATTCCCGTGATATTGTTAAATGGGGATCTAATTGTTCTGAAAGCTGTCTTGCTACTGTGTCTGTGTCGTCAGTTGGTCTGGAAGGTATTCCGGAGTACCTGAAGGACTATGCGGACGTTTTCTCTGAAAAAGAGGCTGAAGTTTTACCACCACACCGCCCATTTGATTGTGCCATTGACCTGGTTCCAGGTACTAAATTGCCCAAGGCCCACTTGTATAACCTCTCGGGTCCCGAGCGGGCTGCTATGAAAGAATACATTTCCGAGAGCCTTCGTAAGGGACACATTCGTCCTTCTGCTTCCCCCATGGCGGCGGGGTTCTTTTTCGTTAAGAAAAAAGACGGTGGTTTGCGCCCATGCCTCGATTTTCGAGAGTTAAATAAGATAACTGTGAGAAATACTTACCCCCTCCCACTTATTCCTGATTTGTACAACCAGTTGTCTGGGGCTAAGTGGTTTTCGAAATTGGATCTGCGGGGGCATATAACCTTATCCGGGTCCCTGAGGGGGATGAGTGGAAGACTGCTTTTCTCACTACTGAAGGGTTGTTTGAAAACTTGGTCATGCCTTTCGGTCTGACCAACGCACCAGCAGTCTTCCAAAATTTTATTAATCATGTGTTCTCTGACTTTATTGGGCGTTTTATGGTTGTGTATTTGGATGATATTCTTATCTACTCGCCTGATAAACAAACTCACAATGATCATCTTCGGGCAGTTCTCCAAAGGCTCCGGGAGAACTGTCTCTTTGCTAAGCTAGAGAAATGTTCATTCTTCGTTCAGGAACTGTCATTTTTGGGGTTCATTGTGTCTGCTGAGGGGTATCGCATGGATCCTAATAAGGTGCAGGCCATTGTTGATTGGGTACAACCTCGTGATTTGAAGGCTCTGCAGCGTTTCTTAGGATTCGCAAATTACTATCGCAAGTTTATAAGGGGGTTCTCGCAGGTAGTTAAACCTCTCACAGATCTGACTCAAAAGGGGCTGATGTCAAGAATTGGTCAGCCGCAGCGGTGGCGGCGTTTCAGTTCTTAAAAAAATGTTTCATGTCTGCTCCGGTTCTTATTCAACCGGACCCTTCTGAACCATTTATTGTTGAGGTGGACGCCTCGGAGGTGGGGGTGGGTGCAGTGTTGTCCCAGGGACCCGCCACTTTGACTAATTTGAGGCCCTGTGCCTTTTTCTCTAAGAAATTCTCTCCTGCGGAGAGAAACTATGATGTTGGGAATCGAGAACTTCTGGCCGTGAAGTTGGCCTTTGAAGAATGGAGGCATTTTTTGGAGGGTGCTGTCCATCCTATTACCGTGGTTACGGACCACAAGAACCTAGCTTACATTGAGTCTGCTAAAAGGTTGACTCCTAGACAGGCAAGATGGTCGCTTTTTTTTCCAGATTCCAGTTCTCCATCACTTTTCGGCCAGGATCCAAAAATGTCAAGGCTGATGCCTTGTCACGCAGTCTGGATCCGGTGTCTCCCCCCGAACCTCCATCCTCCATTCTTCAGCCTGGGGTGGTGGTGGCAGTTGTTTCTGCTGGGTTGGAGCAGGAGATTCGGGAAGCTTAGTCTCTTGCCCCTCCGGCTAAGCCGGTGGATAAACTTTTTGTACCAGTTCAATTTCGTCTCAGGGTCCTTCGGGAATTCCACGACTCAGTTCTGGGTGGACATCCTGGAATCTCGGCTACCCGGAGGGCCATCTCTAGGATATTCTGGTGGTCTTCTTTAGCCTCTGATGTTGGGGAATTTGTGTCTGCTTGTGGGGTATGTGCCCGTGCGAAACCCCCCCATAACCGGCCGACCGAGAAATTGGTGCCACTGCCAATTCCTGATAGACCATGGACCCATTTGTCTATGGATTTTATCACCAACCTTCCTCCTTCCAAGGGTAATACCGTCATTTGGGTAGTGGTGGACAGGTTTAGTAAACAAGCACATTTTGTACCCTTGTCGGCTTTACCTAATGCAGAAACGTTGTCCAGATTGTTTGTTGAGCATGTGGTGCGGTTGCATGGGTTACCCTTGAATATGGTGTCTGATAGGGGGGTACAATTTGTTTCCAGATTTTGGAGGGCATTTTGTAAGAGGTTGGGTATTGATCTGTCTTTTTCATCCGCTTATCATCCAGAGACTAATGGGCAGACTGAGCGGACCAATCAGTCTTTAGAGCAAAGCCTGCGTTGCCTGACCTCAGCCCGACAGGATGATTGGTGTACTGCGTTACCTTTGGCTGAGTTCGCGTTTAACAACCGTACTAACCAGTCTACGGGCACATCTCCCTTTTTCTGCAATTATGGGTTTCATCCACATTTTGGGGAGTTCTCCCGTTTGGACTCTGGGTGTCCTGGGGCGGATGGGACAATACAGCGGTTGAGGGAGTTATGGCAGGAGGTCCAAAGGAACATTACGAAGGCTCAGTCTAAATATAAGTTTTTTGCTGACAAAAAACGGTCTGTGGGGGCCGGTAAGGTATGGTTATCTACTAGGAATATAAGGCTCAAGGTCCCCTCTGCGAAACTTGGACATAAGTTTATTGGTCCTTATGAAATTACGGAAGCAGTTAACCCGGTGGCATTTCGGTTGCGTCTCCCTCCGTCTCTACGGATTCCCAACGTTTTCCATAGGGCCCTTTTGAAACCTGTGGGGTCCTGTAGGGAAGGATCGTTGTCTTCCCCACCACCGGTTTTGGTAGATGGGCAGTCTGAGTACGAGGTGGAACGAATTCTTGACTCTAGGTTTGTCCGTCGTGCTCTTCAGTATCTGATACATTGGAAAGGCTACGGTCCAGAGGACCGGTCGTGGGTTCCTGCCCGATCTGTTCATGCGGATCAGTTGGTCCGGGCCTTTCATGCCAGGTGTCCTGAGAAGCCCGGGGGTCCGGTGGCCCCCCGTTGAGAGGGGGGTACTGTCATGACCCAGGACGGGGTTTTGTCTTTGCCCCGTCCTGGTCAGACTGGGGTTAATGGTTTCAGCCTCTCTCTGGCAGAGGGCGGCTATTTAGTTGCCAATTGACCTAGGTCTGGTGTCAGTTATACTCCTGCCCTCGGCTGAGTTAGTTGACCTCCTGTGTGCCTGTGCCTTGTGCCTGATCTTGTTGCTTGTTTGGTTTTGACCCGGTCCGTCTCTTCGTTGTGAGTTTGTCTACTGTCTTGGTACTGTGTATTTGCCCATTCTGGTTTTCTGATCCCTTGGCGACGTTCTGGTTATTCTCTGCCTGCTCCTCTTGTACTGCGTTGCTCCCTCTGTGTATGACCTGGCTATCCTGACTATCCGTTTTGTCTATGCCCCTTGGTAACTCTGTCCCGTAGTTACCCTTCTAGGAGTTTTCCTTCTGCTCATAGCTCTCTGGAGCTTAGGCCACGCCCACCAGCAGTCACGTGCTTAAGGTCCTCTGGCCTGAAACAATCTCTGTCTGTTACTGGCTTCTCTTAGAGACCTGTGGCCGGCGCCGCCCCTTGGCAGTCACGTGCTTAGGGTCCTGTTAGTCTGAAGCATGCATCTTCACCGCTACTGCCCCGATCCACAGGTATCTTTGAGTGCAGTCTGTCTTATTCAGGACACGCGCACTGGCTCAGTGAGCCAGTGCAGTGCGGTGTTCGTGATATCTCCTATATTGTTATTATAGGACCCCCACACTCATGACCCCATATACACAGGACCTCCTATAATCCAATGTGTCTCCTATATTGTTATTATATGACCCCCACACCCATGACCCCATATACACAGGACCTCCTATAATCCAATGTGTCTCCTACATTGTTATTATAGACCCCCACACACCTCACCCCATATACACAAGGCCTCCTATAATCCAATGTGTCTCCTATATTGTTATTATAGGACCACCACACCCATGACACCATATTCGCGGAACCTCCTATAATAAAATGTGTCTCCTATATTGTTATTATAGACCCCCACATCACTCACCCCATATACACAGGACCTCCTATAATCCAATGTGTCTCCTATATCGTTATTATAGACTCCCACACCCTGACACCATATACACAGGACCTCCTATAATCCAATGTGTCTCCTATATTGATATTATAGGACCACCACACCCATGACACCATATTCGCGGAACCTCCTATAATAAAATGTGTCTCCTATATTGTTATTATAGACCCCCACACCCCTCACCCCATATACACAGGACCTCCTATAATCCAATGTGTCTCCTATATTGTTATTATAGACTCCCACACCTTGACACCATATACACAGGACCTCCTATAATCCAATGTGTCTCCTATATTGTTATTATAGACCCCCACACCCTCTCACCCCATATACACAGGACCTCCTATAATCCAATGTGTCTCCTATATTGTTATTATAGGACCACCACACCCATGACCCCATACACCCAGGACCTCATATGATCCAATGTGTCTCCTATATTGTTATTATAGACTCCCACACTCATGACTCCATATACACAGAACCTCCTATAATCCAATGTGTCTCCTATATTGTTATTATAGACCCCCACACCCTGACACCACATACACAGAACCTCCTATAATCCAATGTGTCTCCTATATTGTTATTATAGACTCCCACAGCCATGACCCCATATACGCAGGACCTTCTATAATTCAATGCGTCTTCTATATTGTTATTATAGACTCCCACACCCTGATCCCATATATGCAGGACCTTCTATAATCCAATGTGTCTTCTATATTGTTATTATAGACCCCCACATCCATGACCCCATATACACAGGACCTTCTATAATCCAATGTGTCTCCTGTATTGTTATTATAGAACCCCCACACCCATGACCCCATATACGCAGAACCTCCTATAATCCAATGTGTCTCCTATGTTATTATTATACATATTATACCCCTTATTGACATAAGGATAAGGACAAAGAGCTTATTACATCCATTCTGAATCCTTAGGCGTCAGTTTGGAGTTGGTCCCTTTCTACCAGATTGTGGAGGAGTCTGTGGGAATAATAGACCCCATATAATGCTCCATACAGAATAATGAACCTCATATAATGCTCCATATAGAATAATGGGCCCAATATAATGCTTCATACAGAATAATGGGATCAATATAACACTCCGTACAGAAAAACGGGCCCCATGTAAAGCTTCATAGAGTATAATGTACCCTATATAATGCGCCATACAGAATAATGGGCCAAATATAATGCTCCATATAGAATTAAGGGCCCCATATAATGCTCTATAAAGAATAATGGTCCCAATATAATCTAATATATAATTACCAATAAACTCTGTCACAACTTCCGCGCTTGTGTCACTTCCACAATGCACCGCGGCCGGAACTAAGCTGACCGTTATATTGGAACACCCAAGTTATGGATATTCCGATATGGCGCCCGGGATTCATATTCCCCGCCAAAGCCACGCGGCACCGCTCATTGGCTGAGCTGCCCGCCGGCTGAGCCAATGAGCGGCGCGGGATTCAAATCCCCCGCCGGCTGAGCCAATTAGCGGTGCCGCGTGGGATTCAAATTCCCTGCCAAAGCCATGGGGCACCGCTCATTGGCTGAGCGCCCCTGGCTGCAGTTCGGGAGGAGTGAAGTGTGTGGGCGGTGACTGTGTGCGTGTACGTGTGTATGTGAGGGGTCTGCGGTGCTGTGTGGGGGTCTGCGGGCCTGCATGTGTGTGTGTGTGTGTGTGTGTATGTATGTGTATGCAGGCATCGTCCAATGGGACTACAAGTCCCATATGCCTGCTACACTGACAGTGACACATTAGCCAATGATGGGACAGTAGTAGTCCCATCATCCGGCTAATGTGTTGAATAGAGTTGAGCGATACTTTCCGATATCCAAAAGTATCGGAATCGGAATGGTATCGCCGATACCCAAAAAATATCGGCGATACCCGATACCGATACCGGAAATCCAATGTAAGTCTATGGGAACAAAATATCGGAATTAAAAAAAACCCATTCTTGCCTTGTTGGTTAATTGTACATGAAGGAAAACAACAAAGAGTAATGTAGAATGTATTGGGGAAGGTTGAGGAGACATTAAAGGCATAGCATGTTTAACCCAATCAAATGGAATAGCATAAATATTTTTTTTTTAAAGATGTTCGGATTGACGAAGAAATTGACAATGTTGTTAACGTTTTTTCTATTTTGGCAAATATGTATATTTCACAACTTCCATGCTCTTCACCTTTTTAACTTTTGACACACTTTCTCCTTCATAATCTTCAGCAGCATCATCTTTTTCATCAAATTATTCTTCATCTTCACCTTCTTTATCTTCTTCTAAAACTTCTTGCTTTTCATCTTTTTGTTAACATTACTCATATTGTTCTTTTTAAACTATTATTCTTCTTCATATTATAGTCCTTCATCTTCTTCATCATATTCTTATTTGTGACAGAGAATCCTGTACTTGTAATCTGTCAAAGTATGAATTTTTCATCCTTCCGTTCTTGCTGTCACAAAAGATTTAAATTACAACAGTATTTGTCCGTGTTCAGTTTAGCCTGCAGCAGCAGGCATTTTCCAGGGGCACCACGAGGAGGAACGGACTCACCCCCATACACTGCTTAGTCTTCTTCTGCTTAGAATTTAGAGCATATATTTTGCTCTTCATTTTGGTCTTATACTTCATGTTCTTCTGCTTTTTGATCTTCTGCTTATTGTTCTTAAGTCTCTTGTTCTGTATCTTGTAGTTTGTCTTAACCTTCTTAGTCCTGTTTGGTAATCTTTTATTTCTTCTTTGTGATGGTGTTTAGGCTGGTTGGCTTGATGCTCGTCGTCCTTGTGGTCATCATCTTCTTCGGGGTGGTCATCAGGGTCGTCGTCTTCATTGTTGGAGATCCAGAGTGATTACCCAAAAAAGCATTGAAAAAATCTTCAATTTGTAAATGTAGCAGAAGGTACAAGAGTCAATGCAAGTAACGAGGACCAGCTGACTGTGCTGGAACCCGGAGGGGCAGCAGAAGGAAAAGAGCCAATGGCACAACCGAGGACCAGCTGACGTTACTGGGACACGGTTACTAAGCAGGAGGTACCTGTGCTCCAAAGCACTACCAAGGACCAACAGACGTTGCTGGAACTCGGATACCGAGATGGAGGCACCTACGCCAAAGGCACTGCGGAGAACCAGCTGACGGTACTGGAACCCGGACGGGTAGCAGAAGGTACAAGAGCCAATGCAAGTAACGAGGACCAGCTGACTGTGCTAGAACCCGGAGGGGCAGCAGAAGGAAAAGAGCCAATGGCACAACCGAGGACCAGCTGACGTTACTGGGACACGGTTACTAAGCAGGAGGTACCTGTGCTCCAAAGCACTACCAAGGACCAGCAGACGTTGCTGGAACTCGGATACCGAGATGGAGGCACCTAGGCCAAAGGCACTGCGGAGAACCACTGACGGTACTGGAACCCGGACGGGTAGCAGAAGGTACCCATGGAAATTTAAGTTGACAGGCCGCGAGCCGGCCGCAGTTACGAATCCCACAGTACTACAGTGGGTGATTGTCCTATTGTCACAACGGAAACAGCCTTTATTTGCATATCCCGCAGCACACATAGGAAGCACCTAAACTCCAAGCACCATAGAGTCGGCTAACCCGACCGCAACACGATAGGACAACTTATTGGAGGCTAAGTGACGTTTACACTGACAGGAAACAGATGGCGTGCTGTAACCAGTCTTGGCAGGAGTGAGTACCCGTGCCAATTACACTTCCGAGCAACAACTGGCGGTGTTGGAGCCCAGGGATGAGAAGAGAACATGGTGGAGGCAGCAGGACTTTTTGCTGTACACACAGCAGGGGAACAGCTGACATTACTGAACCCCAGTAACACAGGAGCAAGTGTTCACTGTGCTAACAGCACTTCCGAGCAACAACTGGCGGTGTTGTAGTCCAGGGATGAGAAGAGAACATGGTGGAGGCAGCAGGACTTTTTGCCGTTCACACAGCAGGGGAACAGCTGACATTACTGAACCCCAGTAACACAGGAGCAAGTGTTCACTGTGCTAACAGCACTTCCGAGAAACAACTGGCGGTGTTGTAGCCCAGGGATGAGAAGAGAACATGGTGGAGGCAGCAGGACTTTTGCCGTACACACAGCAGGGGAACAGCTGACATTACTGAACCCCAGTAACACAGGAGCAAGTGTTCACTGTGCTAACAGCACTTCCGAGAAACAACTGGCGGTGTTGTAGCCCAGGGATGAGAAGAGAACATGGTGGAGGCAGCAGGACTTTTTGCCGTTCACACAGCAGGGGAACAGCTGACATTACTGAACCCCAGTAACACAGGAGCAAGTGTAGACTGTGCTAACAGCACTTCCGAGAAACAACTGGCGGTGTTGTAGCCCAGGGTTGAGAAGAGAACATGGTGGAGGCAGCAGGACTTTTTGCCGTTCACACAGCAGGGGAACAGCTGACATTACTGAACCCCAGTAACACAGGAGCAAGTGTTCACTGTGCTAACAGCACTTCCGAGAAACAACTGGCGGTGTTGTAGCCCAGGGATGAGAAGAGAACATGGTGGAGGCAGCAGGACTTTTTGCCGTACACACAGCAGGGGAACAGCTGACATTACTGAACCCCAGTAACACAGGAGCAAGTGTTCACTGTGCTAACAGCACTTCCGAGAAACAACTGGCGGTGTTGTAGCCCAGGGATGAGAAGAGAACATGGTGGAGGCAGCAGGACTTTTTGCCGTTCACACAGCAGGGGAACAGCTGACATTACTGAACCCCAGTAACACAGGAGCAAGTGTTCACTGTGCTAACAGCACTTCCGAGAAACAACTGGCGGTGTTGTAGCCAGGGATGAGAAGAGAACATGGTGGAGGCAGCAGGACTTTTTGCCGTTCACACAGCAGGGGAACAGCTGACATTACTGAACCCAGTAACACAGGAGCAAGTGTTCACTGTGCTAACAGCACTTCCGAGAAACAACTGGCGGTGTTGTAGCCCAGGGATGAGAAGAGAACATGGTGGAGGCAGCAGGACTTTTTGCCGTTCACACAGCAGGGGAACAGCTGACATTACTGAACCCCAGTAACACAGGAGCAAGTGTTCACTGTGCTAACAGCACTTCCGAGAAACAACTGGCGGTGTTGTTAGCCCAGGGATGAGAAGAGAACATGGTGGAGGCAGCAGGACTTTTTGCCGTTCACACAGCAGGGGAACAGCTGACATTACTGAACCCCAGTAACACAGGAGCAAGTGTTCACTGTGCTAACAGCACTTCCGAGAAAACAACTGGCGGTGTTGTAGCCCAGGGATGAGAAGAGAACATGGTGGAGGCAGCAGGACTTTTTGCCGTCACACAGCAGGGGAACAGCTGACATTACTGAACCCCAGTAACACAGGAGCAAGTGTTCACTGTGCTAACAGCACTTCCGAGAAACAACTGGCGGTGTTGTAGCCCAGGGATGAGAAGAGAACATGGTGGAGGCAGCAGGACTTTTTGCCGTTCACACAGCAGGGGAACAGCTGACATTACTGAACCCCAGTAACACAGGAGCAAGTGTTCACTGTGCTAACAGCACTTCCGAGAAACAACTGGCGGTGTTGTAGCCCAGGGATGAGAAGAGAACATGGTGGAGGCAGCAGGACTTTTTGCCGTACACACAGCAGGGGAACAGCTGACATTACTGAACCCCAGTAACACAGGAGCAAGTGTTCACTGTGCTAACAGCACTTCCGAGAAACAACTGGCGGTGTTGTAGCCCAGGGATGAGAAGAGAACATGGTGGAGGCAGCAGGACTTTTTGCCGTTCACACAGCAGGGGAACAGCTGACATTACTGAACCCCAGTAACACAGGAGCAAGTGTAGACTGTGCTAACAGCACTTCCGAGAAACAACTGGCGGTGTTGTAGCCCAGGGATGAGAAGAGAACATGGTGGAGGCAGCAGGACTTTTTGCCGTACACACAGCAGTGGAACAGCTGACATTACTGAACCCCAGTAACACAGGAGCAAGTGTAGACTGTGCTAACAGCACTTCCGAGAAACAACTGGCGGTGTTGTAGCCCAGGGATGAGAAGAGAACAAGGTGGAGGCAGCAGGACTTTTTGCCGTTCACACAGCAGGGGAACAGCTGACATTACTGAACCCCAGTAACACAGGAGCAAGTGTTCACTGTGCTAACAGCACTTCCGAGAAACAACTGGCGGTGTTGTAGCCCAGGGTCAAGGAGGATGTTTAAATACTATATCAAGTATTTTCCTTGTTACGTGTCAATTAAAAATGTCTATACTCCAAACAAGAGAAATATAAACTTTAGTACCCTAAGATGATGATTTAACCCCTTCACCCCCAAGGGTGGTTTGCACGTTAATGACCGGGCCAATTTTTACAATTTTGACCACTGTCTCTTTATGAGGTTATAACTCTGGAACGCTTCAACGGATCTTCGCGATTCTGAGATTGTTTTCTCGTGACATATTGTACTTCATGTTAGTGGTAAAATTTCTTCGATATAACTTGCGTTTATTTTTGAAAAAAACGCAAATATGGAGAAAATTTTTAAAATTTTGCAATTTTCAAACTTTGAATTTTTATTCCCTTAAAACAGAGAAATATATCACACAAAATAGTTAAGAAATAACATTTCCCACATGTCTACTTTACATCAGCACAATTTTGGAATAAAATTTTTTTTTGTTAGGAAGTTATAAGGGTTAAAAGTTGACCAGCGATTTCTCATTTTTACAGCAAAATTTACAAAGCCATTTTTTTTAGGGACCACCTCACATTTGAAGTCACTTTGAGGGGTCTATATGGCAGAAAATACCCAAAAGTGACACCATTCTAAAAACTGCACCCCTCAAGGTACTCAAAACCACATTCAAGAAGTTTATTAACCCTTCAGGTGCTTCACAGGGGCTGAAGCAAAGTGGAAGGAAAAAATAAATATTTAACTTTTTAGCCACAAAAATGATCTATTACAAACTTTTTTTTATTTTCACAAGGGTAAAAGAAGCAAATGGACAGATAAAGTTGTTGTACAATTTCTCCTGAGTACGCCAATAGCCAATATGTGGAGGAAAACCACTGTTTGGGCACACGGCAGAGCTTGTAAGGGAAGGAGTGCCGTTTGACTTTTTCAAACTAAAATTGGCTGGAATTGAGATTGGACGCCATGTCGTGTTTGGAGAGCCCCTGATGTGCCTAAACAGTGGAAACCCCCCACAAGTGACACCATTTTGGAAACTAGACCCCCTAAGGTACTTATCTAGATCTGTTGTGAGCACTTGAACCCTCAAGTGTTTCACAAAAGTTTATAAAGCCTGGGTGTGAAAAAAAAAAATCAATTTTCCACAAAAATGATTTTTTAGTCCCAAATTTTTGAATTTTCCCAAGGAAATTGGACCCCAAAAGTTGTTGTCCAATTTGTCCTGAGTACGCTGATACCCCATATGTGGGGGGGGGAAACTGTTTGGGCGCACGGCAGGGCTTGGAAAGAAAGTAGTAACGTTTTGGAATGCAGACGTTAATGGGGGTCATGTTCCGTTTGTAGTGCCCAGATGAGCCTAAACAGTGGAAACCCCCCACAAGTGACCCCATTTTGGAAACTAGACCCCCTAAGGAACTTATCTAGATCTTTGGTGAGCACTTTGAACCCCCTAGTGCTTCACACAAGTTTATAATGCCCGGGCATGAAAATAAAAAATCCTATTTTTTTCCCACAAAAATTATCTTTTAGTCACTAATTTTTTATTTTCCCAAGGGTAACAGGAGAAATTGGACCACATATGTTATTGTACAATTTGTCCTGAGTACGCTGATACCCCATATGTGGGGGGGAACCACTGTTTGGGCGCACGGCAGAGCTCGGAATGGAAGGAGCACCATTTGACTTTTTCCAACCAAAATTGGCTGGGATTGAGTTTGGATGCCATGTTGCATTTGGAGAGCCCCTGATGTGCCTAAACAGTGGAAACCCCCCCCACAAATGACCCAATTTGGGAAACTAGACCCCCTAAGGAACTTATCTAGATTTTTGATGAGCAATTTGAACCCCCAAGTGCTTCACACAAGTTTATAACGTAGAGCCGTAAAATTTAAAAATCATATTTTTTCCACAAAAATGATCTTTTCACCCCAATTTTTATTTTTCCAAGGGTAACAAGACTTCAAAAGTTATTGTGCAATTTGTCCTGAGTGCGCTGATACCCCATATGTGGGGGTAAACCACTGTTTGGGTGCATGGCAGAGTTTGGAAGGGAAGGAGCGCCGTCTGACTTTTTCAACGCGAGAATTGGCTGGACGCCATGTCGTGTTTGGAGAGCTCCTGATCTGCCTAAACAGTGGAAACCCCCATAAATGACACCATTTTGGAAACTAGACTCCTCAAGGAACTTATCTAGATGTGTGGTGAGAACTTTGAACCCCCAGGTGTTTCACTAAAGTTTATAACGTACAGCCGTAAAATAAAAAATCTTTTTTTTTTTTACAAAAATGATTTTTTCGCCCCCAATATTTTATTTTCACAAGGGTAACAGAAGAAATTGGAACCCAAAAGTTGTTGTCCAATTTGTCCTGAGTACACTGATACCCAATATGTGGGCGAAAACTACTGTATGGGCACACGTCGGGGCTCGGAAGGGAAGTAGTGACGTTTTGGATTGCAGACTTTGATGGAATGGTCTGGGGGCGTCATGTCACATTTGGAGAGCCCCTGATGCACCTAAACAGTGGAAACCCCCCACAAGTGACCCCATTTTGGCAAATAGACCCCACAAGGAACTTATCTAGATGTGTGGTGAGCACTTTGAACCCGAAGTGCTTCACAGAAGTTTATAACGCACAGCCGTAAAAATAAAAAATCTTTTTTTTTTACAAAAATGATTTTTTCGCCCCCAATATTTTATTTTCACAAGGGTAACAGGAGAAATTGGACCCCAAAAGTTGTTGTCCAATTTGTCCTGAGTACGCTGATACCCAATATGTGGGAGAAAACTACTGTATGGGCGCACGTCAGGGCTCGGAAGGGAAGTAGTGACGTTTTGGATTGCAGACTTTGATGGAATGGTCTGGGTGCGTCATGTCGCATTTGGAGAGCCCCTGATGCGCCTAAACAGTGGAAACCCCCACAAGTGACCCCATTTTGGAAAATAGACCCCACAAGGTACTTATCTAGATGTGTGGTGAGCACTTTGAACCCCGAAGTGCTTCACAGAAGTTTATAACGCACAGCCGTAAAAATAAAAAATCTTTTTTTTTTTTTTGCAAAAATGATTTTTTCGCCCCAATTTTTTATTTTTACAAGGGTAACAGGAGAAATTGGACCCCAAAAGTTGTTGCCCAATTTGTCCTGAGTACGCTGATACCCAATATGTGGGAGAAAACTACTGTATGGGTACACGTTGGGGCTCGGAAGGGAAGTAGTGACGTTTTGGATTGCAGACTTTGATGGAATGGTCTGGGTGCGTCATGTCGCATTTGGAGAGCCCCTGATGCGCCTAAACAGTGGAAATCCCCAACAAGTGACCCCATTTTGGAAAATAGACCCCACAAGGAACTTATCTAGGTGTGTGGTGAGCGCTATGAAGCCCCAAGTGCTTCACAGAAGTTTATAATGTACAGCCGTTAAAAACAAAAAAATAATTTTTTTTGTACAAAAATGATATTTTCGCCCTCAGTTTTTTATTTTCCCAAGGGTAACAGAAGAAATAGGACAAATTGCACAATAACTCTTGGGGTCCAGAGTACGCTGATACCCCATACGTGGGGATAAACTACTGTTTGGACGCATGGCAGAGCTCAGAAGTGAAGGAGCACCGTTTGACTTTTTCAACGCAGAATTGGCTGGAATTGAGATCAGACGCCATGTCACATTTGGAGAGCCCTGATGTGCCTAAACAGCGGAAACCCCCCAATTCTAACTCCAACCCTAACCCCAAAACACCCCTAACCCTGGTCCCAACCCTAACCACAAACCTAACCCTAACACACCCCTAATCCCAACCCTAACCCTAATCCTAACTTTAACGCCAACCCTAACCCTAACTTTAGCCGCAACCCTAACCCTAACCCTAATGGGAAAATGGAAATAAATACATTTTTTTAATTTTATTATTTTTCCCTAACTAAGGGGGTGATAAAGGGGGGTTTGATTTACTATTTATAGCGGGTTTTTATGATTGGCAGCTGCCACGCTAAAAGACGCTTTTTATTGCAAAAATAGTTTTTTGCATCGCCACATTTTGAGAGCTATAATTTTTGCATATTTTGGCCCACAGAGTCATGTGAGGTCTTATTTTTTGCGGTACGAGTTGACGTTTTTATTTGTACCATTTTTGAGCAGGTGACATTTTTTGATCGCTTTTTATTTCGATTTTTGGGAGGTTAGAATGAACAAAAATCAGCAATTCATGAATTTCTTTTGGGGGAGGCGTTTTTATTGTTTCGCGTGTGGTAAAATTGATAAAGCAGTTTTATTCTTCGGGTCAGTACGATTATGGCGATACCTCATTTATATCATTTTTTTTATGTTTTGGCGCTTTTATAGAATAAAAACAATTTTATATAAAAAATAATTATTTTTGCATCGCTTTATTCTGCGAGCTATAACTTTTTTATATTTTCGTTGATGATGCTGTATGATGGCTCGTTTTTTGCGGGACAAGATGACGTTTTCAGCGGTACCATGTTTATTTATATCGGTCTTTTTGATCGCGCGTTATTCCACTTTTTGTTCGGCGGTATGATGATAAAGCATTGATTTTTTGCTTCGTTTTTTTTTTTTTTTTTTAAGGGGTTCACTAAAGGGGTTATCTAGTGGGACAGTTTTATAGGGGGGTCGTTACGGACGCGGAGATACCCAATATGTGTACTTTTATTGTTTTGGTTTTTTTATTTACAGGAAGAAATTAATTTATTGGGGAATATTTTTTTTTTTTTTTTTATTTTGGATTTTTTTTTATAACATGTTTATTTTTATTTTTTTAACTTTTTTACTTTGTCCCAGGGTGGGACATCACTGTATTTTATCAAATCGCTGGTGTGACAGTGTGCACAGCACACTGTCACACCAGCGATCGCTCAGGCAGTGCAGCAGGCTTCTCAGTGCCTGCTCTCAGCAGGCACTGAGGAAGCCGCCTCCCTCCAGGACCCCGGCGCCATCTTGGATCCGGGTCCTGGGAGGGAGGAAGCCCTCAGAACAGCGCGATCACATCGCGCTGGTCTGAGGGTCTAAGGGGGGCGCGCAGGGAGCCCCCACCCTGCGCGATCCTCCCCTGTGCCCCCAGTACACCGCGATCATGTTTGATCGCGGTGTGCTAGGGGTTAATGTGCCGGGAGCGGTCCGTGACCGCTCCTGACACACAGTCACGGGTGTCAGCTGTGATAATCAGCTGACACCCGGCGGCGATTAGCTGCGCTCCCCTCAGGAGCGCAGCTGATCGCCTATGACATACTATCCCGTCCATGGGCAGAATGGCACGGGTTTTATGGACGGGATAGTACGTCTAATGTCAGAGAGGGGTTAACTTAAAAAAATATATGTAAATTAATAATTTACAAACATAAACGCATACATTAACATGTTGAAAAGCAATGCAAACCACAATTAAAATAGGTTAAATAATCTGCTATACGGTTTAAAATAAAAGCATACAAGTACATATCAGAATCCATTAATGATGGCTAAGTAACAGTATGTACACCATTTTTATTGTGTAGACAATGAATGGCTGACTTAAAAACATAATCATCATTACAAGTTATCTTTGACATTCATAAAACTTTACATTTGGTGAATAATCTCACTAAAAATTTTTTAAAAATATCTAAAATTTCCATCATGTAATACTGATAATATGTGCCAATCATTTATATTAACAAACAAAAATTTAAAAAGTGCATAGTGCAGAGTGAAAACAGATATTTATGCCTGACTGTGGACTTGCAAGCATGACAACGGATAGATAAGGTATATATAGATGAGACTGCATAGCCACAGATGGTGAATGGCGATGTAATACTGTACCTCAATAAAGTGTGCGTTACTACTACATCCTTTTTTTTATATAGCTTTATAAAAGGTTACGTGCATGTATGGTTGCGCCTTTGTTTGGACGCACAGACTGGCTTCCTGCTGTGACGCGTTGGGTATTGGAGCGTCTGTACGTCTTATGACGCAGACTAACATTCACGGTGCGCATCGTTCATCATCGCAAGCGTACCGACAAAACAAAGGCGTTGTCATGACTGCTTTACTCAGTAAACATGCACCTATGATGAAACATACACGCATGTGCCCTATTACATAACAAGCTACAAGAAAAACGAGTGTGAGGTGTGACACAGCTGTTTTGTTAAGGTACAGTATTATATCGACATTGTACAGGTGTCGCTATTCAGTCTGATAAATAGATATCATTCACCTATTCTATCAGTTGTCGTTCTTTCAGCACCACTTACAGGTATATATTTTGCTATTGTGACTATGCACTATTGACTTTACCAAGGTAATGCATGATTTTTGTTAGCGATTATCATGTTTACATGAAGGACCTTTATGATATGGGCTGTTAACTTTCTAATTAAATATGTATTTTTTAAAATGACACAAATATAAGTAATGTTGAAGAGGACTATTCCTACATGCATTGTTTGCACAATATTACAGGTGTACATCACGTCCCTTAATCAACATTGGATTATTATATTTACTTGTATGCTTTTATTTAAAAGGCAAGAACACTGAAGTATAACCTTCGCACTGCAGCAGTTGTCAAAGTTCAACCCACATTATGCACTTCCAACATTGCAGAATTTGAGTCATGATGTGAGTTGGATTTGTCTAAGCTATGGAGTGACAAGGTTGACCATCAGTATCCTATAGCATTAAGTAGGCTTTTGTGTTTGCATTTGTTTTCGACATGTGCATATCTGTAATAATATGTCACAATTATTTTGTAACAGATTTGTGACAAAGACTAATCATTTTATGGTTTTAAAGTTGACGTTTCAAATGTTTACAGCTTAGAAATCAGGGTGTAGCCTCATATCTATGTGTAGCACTAGACACTTTGACATGTCATGTTTTTTTCACCATGATTAGGTAGCTAGCAGTAATTTTTGCCGGACACACAGCAGGGGAACAGCAGGCGTTACTGAACCCCACAAATACATCAGCGATTGTTTTCATCTGTGCATCTAACACTTCTGAGCAGCAACTGGCGGTGTTGAAGCCCAGGGTCAAGGAGGGTGTAGGCATAAAATATTGAGTTATTGCCTTGTTACGTGGCCATTGCAAATGTATGTACTTCAAACAAGAATAAATGAAGTTTTACTAGGACAATAAAATGATGAATTTCAATTCCAAGAATAGAAAAATATTTATGCTTGAGAGTCCTCTGTGGTTGATACCGTTTAATGGCTAACTGAAAATATGGTAACAAATTCCAAGCTTTCGAGACTACTCAGGTCTCTTCATCAGGCTAAGACTAAAACAAAAAATGAAGAATCACATATTTCTACACACAACAGGACACAGGAATAGGTAAGACAAGTGAGGGAGGGACAAGTGAGGGGAGACCGGCCAAAAAATGAGAACAAGGATGAATTATCAGCGCCACACAATAAGAGAAAAAATAATGGATTTACCTGTGGCAAAACAATTTTGTATGCCCGGTCATAGCATGATGGATATGGAATTACTGGTATTAAAATATAACTTCAAATATGAGAAAGATACAAAGGTTTCAGAATATAAGCTCATCATGACCTTTGACACTGTTAGTGATGGAATGAATAGATCACACGGATTTATGTCATTCTATATCAATTAAGGAATCTGCGTCTCTGCCCTTCCAGGGGCATGAAAACACAAAACCAGACCCCAATCAGAGGGCAATAAAACTTTCTATCCTTATGTAGGAACTTTTACAATATTTATGTTCTGTGATAATGACAGTTCTGCTACACGTCACTTACTTGTCTTACCTATTTCACTATTCCTGTGTCCTGTTGTGTATAGAAATATGTGATGCTTCATTTTTGGTTTTAGTCTTTGCCTGATGAAGAGACGCGAGTAGCCTCGAAAGCTTGCAATTTGTTACCATCTTTTCAGTTATCCATTAAAAGGTAACAACCACTGCGGACTCTCAAGTCTAAATATTTTTCTATCTACTGGCTAACACGGTATGAAGATACACATGTTTCCTAACTTCAAGAATAAAAATAAAGACACTGCAAATATAAACGCATATATGCACATGCAAACAAGAAATGGAACAACACACCACCCAAAAAAATTGGTTACAAAATATAGTGTTGTAAATTTAAGAATAAAAGTCCATTTTTGTATTTATGAATAATGCTTAAGGAACGCTATGTTAAACCATAACATAGTGAAGACAATGGATTTTGTAATAGTCACTCATCATCATCATCATTGCAATTTAGATGTGACAGTCACAGACATTTCAATTATTTAAGTTAATAAAATCGTTACTTTGTACAGCATGTATGACATGTCCAGCATGGACTCATCAATGTGATGACACAATAATGTACGATAAAAAATAAACATTTAAAAAAACATAATGCATTGTCACAATTTAAGTGTGTGCCTGCAAGTGTAGGTGAAACAAAGGCTACGGATAGAAAAGGTGTATTCTATGTCTGTATCAGACAGTGGACAGCCTCTGATGGGTAATGGCGATGTTATACTGTACGTCAATAAAGTCTGCGGCTACAATCATGCATTTTTTGCTTGTACAGTGTTGAAGAGGGTAAAAGCATGTCTGGTTGCGCAAGGCTTTATCCGTCAACACTACCTTCCTACTGTCACGCGTAGGGTAGGGTAGCGTGTGTCAATTACATGACTCTATAAAATGTGACGTTACGCAGCGTTATTGCGCCCTATGGACGCCAAAAATACGACAGCAGTAATCATTTACTGTCTAATACTCCACCTATGACCAACAAAAAAAGAACGTTCCCTCTTTAACAATCTACAAGACTAACAACCATAATGGTTGACGCTGACTTTATTGAGGTACAGTATTACATCGACATTGTCCATGAGTAACTATGCACTGTGATACCTATATACCATTATTAATTTATATCTGTTGTGCTTGTTTCAACAGCACTTGCAGGTATAACTACCTATTGTCAGTATGCATGATGCACTTTCTAGATGTAATAATTTATTATTGCACATTATTACCAGGTTTACATGCTGGCCATTTCATATATGGTGTGTGAAGTTACAGTTGGCATCAGTATGTGTATTTTATAATGTCTGTCATAAATAAAACTCGTGATGATGATGATGAGGATTTTATGATTCGTACATCCATTGACTGCATTATCTTACAGGTACAGATAAAGTTCCTTAAAAAGCATTAATTGATAAGTATGAAATGTACTTTTAAGCATTAATTTCAAAAAGTGAACACTATGTTTTAGTTTTTGTTACCATTTCTAATAGACATGTGCAGATATGCGCTGTGATGACAAATTATTATTTGTCCATATTTGTCATAAAAATTTATCATTCTAGGCCTGGAAAACTTCACAATTTCATGTTTTAAGCATAACAATCAGGGTGACGGCTCTTCCCTATTTGGAGCATGTTCGACATGGGTTTTTCTGTGCATGTGTAGGGAACAGGAGACATGGATAATGTTGCGAACCAGTTATTTAATCTGAAAACGGACAGACAAATTCTGGCGAGATCCATGCCTTGTTCATTTTCAGAAAAGTAAGCCGGTCTACATTATCGGAGGATAGTCGCATGCGACGGTCTGTTAGTACACCACCTGCAGCACTAAAGACGCGCTCCGATAATACACTGGCAGCAGGGCAAGCCAGCACCTCCAATGCATACTGGCTAAGCTCTGGCCATGTATCCAGCTTAGAGACCCAAAACTTGAATGGGGAAGAGCCATCTGGGAGTACACTGAGAGGGAAAGACATGTAGTCTGTCACCATCTTACGGAAACGTTGCCTCCTGCTGACTGGAGCCGTCTCGGATGGTGTAGACATTTGTGGCGCTGCCACAAAACTTCGCCACATTTGGAACATACTGGTCTTGCCTTTTGAAGAGGCGCTGCTTGTGCTCCCTCTTGTTGCAGAGCTGTCTCCACTGCCTCGACGCACAGAGCTGCTTTGTAAAGCAGTAGCAGCAGCAGCAGTGCTCTCGGCTGGAATGGAGAACATTATGGATTGCACCAGTGTGTCTTGGTACTCCCGCATTTTACGCTCCCGGTTCAACGGTGTGATGAGGCTTTGTAAGTTGTCCCGGTAGCGAGGGTCTAGGAGGGTGTACACCCAATAATCAGACGTGGTGAGAATGTGGGCGATGCGGCGGTCGTTTCTCAGGCACTGCAGCATGAAATCAACCATGTGCTGCAGACTCCCAACTGGCCAAGAAACGCTGCCCCCTGCAAGAGGCGTAATCTCTGCCTGCTCTGCATCACCCCACCCTCGCTCTACATACTGACTAGAGCGTTGTGTACCTCCCTCTGGAGTGATGTCTTCCTCCTCCAATGACTCCTCCTCATCCTCCTCACAAAGTGAGCCCTGCAAAGCCCTTTGGGAGGAACCACGTTACGCTGACTGTCCAAAAGGTGATGGAATTTGTATCTCCTCATCCTCCACCTCTTCCAAAACCTCATCCCTTAGTGCTTGCAGTGATTTTTGAAGCAGGCAGATAAGGGGGACAGTCAGGCTGACTAGTGCATCATCTGCACTCGCCATCCGCATTGACTCATCAAACGCACGCAAAACGTGGCAGATGTCCTTCATAGAGGCCCACTCAGTAGTGGTGAAGTGTGAACGGTGCAAATTGCGAGTTGATTGCGCCTGATGCAGCTGATACTCTATTACTGCTGGCTGCTGCTCACACAACCGCTCCAACATATGTAACGTGGAATTCCACCTGGTGGGTACGTCACATATGATGCGATGTTCAGGAAGGCGAAATCTGTGTTGCAGAGCTGCAATGCGCGATCTGGCCATGCTGGAACGTCGCAAGTGAGCGCACTCTAGGCGGACCTTGTGCAGCAGTGCATCAAGATCCGGATAGTCCCTCAAAAAACTCTGCACGACCAAGTTGAGCACATGTGCCAGACATGGTATGTGAGTGAGGTTGCCAAGGCCCAGAGCTGCCACCAGATTTCGGCCATTGTCACACACTACCAAGCCTGGCTGGAGATTCGCTGGCAAAAACCACACGTCGCTCTCCTGCTTGATGGCATTCCAGAGCTCCTGCGCTGTGTGGCTTCGATTCCCCATGGAAATTAATTTCAGGACGGCCTGTTGACGTTTGGCCATGGCTGTGCTCATATCGGTCGCATCAGGTAAGCGTTCACGGGTCCATGTGGAGGTAGACCGTGACGGCTCCTGCAGCGATGATTCTGAGGAACTGGAGTAGGAGGAGGAGTCAATGTGGACAGACTTGATTCCTGCAATCCTTGGAGTTGGCAGAACACGTACAGCGCCACTCGCAAGATCTGTACCCGGCTCCACAACATTGACCCAATGGGCAGTGAGGGAAAGGTATCGTCCCTGGCCATGGGTACTGGTCCACGCATCGGTGGTCAGGTGGACCTTGCTACTGACGGCGTTTAGTAGCGCATGTTTAATTTTTCCCTCAACATGCTTTTGCAGACCAGGGACGGCTTGCCTGCTGAAATAAAATCGGCTGGGCACATTGTATTGTGGGACTGCCAATGCCATTAAGTTACGGAAACTGTCAGTCTCCACCAGCCTGAATGACAGCATTTCAAGGGACAGGAGTTTTGCAATGCCAGCATTCAGAGCCTGTGCTCGTGGATGGTTTGCCGAGTATGGCCGTCTTTTATCCCATGCCTGTGCTACCGATGGCTGTTTTGTGGCCTGGGAGTGTGAGGATGACAGGGAACTTGCAGCTGTGGGTGGAATAACACTGGGTCTTTGGACAACAGTGACAGAGGTTCTTCCATGGCGATCCTGTGAGGAAGCCGAACCAGCTGTGTGTGAGCTGGAGGAAGAGGCTCCAACACGAGCTGAAGATGTAGGTGCTGCTGTAGGTTGGCCTACATCTCCAGTGTGTCTTTGTAACTCAACCACGTGCTTTGACCGCACATGTTTCCACATATTTGTGGTATTAAGGTTACTGACACTTTTACCTCTTTTTACTTTTTGATGACACAGCTTGCATTTGACATAGCAAATATCATCTGCAAGTGTGTCAAAAAAGGACCACGCAGTGCAAGTCCTGGGAGCGCCCGTTTTGGCTGTTGGAAGAGAACTGCTACGAACGGGTGCCAAACTGGAGGCTATAGGCAACCGAGTCTGCAGCCTACCTCTCCCTACTGTTTGGACCGTTGGGGCAATCTCTTCCTCAGAGCTGCTACCACCACCTTCCTGTTCCTCACGCCATGTTGGGTCTTGGACCTCATCATCTCCACTACCCTCTTCCAACACCTGCTGCTGTTGTGTGGTCTGGCCAGCACCATGCTCAACAGAAACTGGCACCTGAGTCTCATCATCATCAGATGCGTTCTGCGGTGTGCTGACCATCGGCACTGGCTCACCCGCCTCTTCACATTCAGAGAGACACAGCTGTTGCGCATCACTGCATACAGCCTCTTCTTCACATTCCAGAATGCTGCTTGGCTGGGCCCCTGTTTGCAAGCCAACAGATTCTGAGAATAGAAGCAGAGACTCAGCTGGCTCCAGTTCAGAACTCTCTGACTGCCTGGGCAATTTGGCAGGCGGTGAAGAGACAGATGGTTGTTCAACAGTGCTGTGGTCCTGAGAGGAGGTGGAAGCAATTGAAGTCGATGCATTGGCTGCCATCCAACCAACAACGGCTTCAATTTGTTCTTCCCGCAGCAGGGGGGTACGCTGAGCTCCTACAAAAGTGCGCATAAAGGAACGCTCACGGGGAAAACTGGTGGATGCTGTGTCACTGGGTGCGGCAGCAGCCACAGAATCCCCACGTCCTCTCCCTGCTGAAACTCCACGGCCACGACCACGTGCCTTACTCCCTGCCTTCTTCATCTTGGTAGATTGATAAAGAAAGTCAGAAAAGTTATAAGGCCTAAGTGTGGTTATTCCTCAGAGACTGCAGTGAACACTGCAGACAACTGTTCAGTAGCTGTGAAAGGCCCCTTTGTGTACTTCTATAGTGTTTGCAACCAATCTATTGTATACGGATGGAAGCGCGTCACACTAATAGATTAGATTTTTTTCAAATATAATGGAGCAGCACCAATTAGAGAAAAATGTGAAGGCAGTGAGTCGCAGTGATGTAAGCAACTGACAACGCCTCATAGCAGACTACAGACCAGCATGTGGTTTGAAGTGAACCATATAACTGGAGCGTAATCTTGGCACAATAGAGAAAGTAAGATGCATGAACACAGCAATGCATGTGAAAGGCTTCTCACTAAAATGACTACTACAGTGAACACTGCAGACAACTGTTCAGTAGCTGTGAAAGGCCCCTTTGTGTACTTCTATAGTGTTTGCAACCAATGTATTGTATACGGATGGAAGCGCGTCACACTAATAGATTAGATTTTTTTCAAATATAATGGAGCAGCACCAATTAGAGAAAAATGTGAAGGATGAGGCAGTGACACACGCTCAGCAGACTACAACCAGCAGTGGTTGAAGAACTAACTGGAGCCTGATCTGCACTCAAAAAATCAAAACCTCACAGACTGCAGTGAACACTGAAACACAACTGTTCACTATCTGTGAAAGGCTCCTTTCTGAACTTCAATAGTGTTTGCAACCAATGTATTGTATACGAATGGAAGCGCGTCACACTAATAGATTAGATTTTTTTCAAATATAATGGAGCAGCACCAATTAGAGAAAAATGTGAAGGATGAGGCAGTGACACACGCTCAGCAGACTACAACCAGCAGTGGTTGAAGAACTAACTGGAGCGTAATCTGCACTCAAAAAATGAAAAGCTCAGACTACAGTGAACACTGCAGACAACTGTTCAGTAGCTGTGAAAGGCCCCTTTGTGTAATTCTATAGTGTTTGCAACCAATGTATTGTATACGGATGGAAGCGCGTCACACTAATAGATTAGATTTTTTTCAAATATAATGGAGCAGCACCAATTAGAGAAAAATGTGAAGGATGAGGCAGTGACACACGCTCAGCAGACTACAACCAGCAGTGGTTGAAGAACTAACTGGAGGTGATCTGCACTCAAAAAATCAAAACCTCACAGACTGCAGTGAACACTGAAACACAACTGTTCACTATCTGTGAAAGGCCCCTTTCTGTACTTCTATAGTGTTTGCAACCAATGTATAGTATACGGATGGAAGCGCGTCACACTATAATTTCTATTGAATGGAGCAGCTAGAAGTACTAAAGAAAAAAAAAAAGAGTCTGTGAGTGACACGTGCAGATGCCTACAGACAGCGTTGGATGCAGAGCAAACTGCAGCGTCACCTGCACTCTCACACACACACCTTGCACAGAGCTGTTAAAACAACACTGCAAGGCAAAAGGAAGCTTTACACAGCGGTTGGTAAACTAGCCTGCCTAAAGCAAAGTACACAAAATCGCAATCTCTAACTGTCCCTCAGAGTCAGAAGAGCAGAGTAGTATAGGAGGTATACCATTCGTCAAACTCAAATCTGACAGGTCGACACGCCCCCTATCATTTAATCCGTCTCCCTGTCAGATTGATCCAGGTCGTCATGCCCCCTGGCTGAACTTTGCTCAGGCTGGGAAATCTGGTCTGCTGGATTTGTGAATTTCAAATTTTATTCAGTGACTTTGATTACTCTGTGGAGTTTTTAGTGTATTAAAGAGCAAATCTTGATTTTATTCTTTTTTTTGTGGGTAGATGCTTTTAAGGACCCAGTAAATGTAAAGCTATTTTCTAGCAGAGTCTGTAGTACAGACTCCAGTATATAAGAATTTTTAGTGAAATACAGACTCTTAGTGAAATACAGGCACCAGATCAAAGACTTGTTTACATCCATATGAGGAGCTATATTAAAAAAGCAACGATTATTCTATAGTACCATCCAGTATAAAACACCTTATAACACATTTGGGATTATGACTCTCATCTTATAGTTTTTATTCAGTGTTTATATATATATATTTTTAGCTTGGTAGTGTATCTACACTTATCTCAGCAATTCATTGTATACTAAGAAGAATCTTGGCATGTTTTGTTAGAGCTCGGTAACTTATTACTAATCTGTGTGTACAAGGCTTGGGTTGTGTTAGAAGTCTAAATATTTTTCTATTTACTAACTAACATGGTACATAGATATACATCTTTACTGGCACATAGAAATGTAGTACAACAGTGTTGACATGAATTGTCAGAATGAGTGAAGGTCGATGCTACGGTAATTCAGGCAAACAGTAAATAGTATTGCATTGTGTATAGTCAGTGGGATCTTTTAAAACCAACACATTTATGTGTATTCTGATAGCAGTGCCCATAAAACCGAAGGTTTCTAGCAAACATAACATGCACTAATGTGATTTTAAAACAATGGGTTTCTGAAGGGTCTTCCCACACTACCACTCTGTGGGAAGCTGTGTGGAAATGACAGGCATAAGAGATCATTCATATTAAAAACGTTTATTGCCAGAAATAATCATGATTTTACTGTAATAAATAAATACATCTCAAAGACATTTCAAGCATTGAATTAATTGTGACACCAAAATGTCGACACAAATGGCAATACAGGTCATGGGATTCTCTCTAGACAGGAACAACGCTGTTGAATGCTCCAACACGTGTAGTGAGGGTTTTTTAAAGTTGATTTCTTCTCAGCAATGAAATTTCTCACAATTGTATCATTACGCGGTTTATCAGCAGAAAACTTCTCCAATATCTTACTGAACGGTATGTTCCGAGCTAAGAAATGTAAAAAGTACAGGCAGTAGTGCCCACAGACAGTACTATACGTGTCTTGGATCTGGTTGCTTTGGTAATAATAAGTCTCACAATTCGTGTTCAGGAAAGTCACAAACTCGCTCGGAAAGATAGCGTTGTCAGCACATAATCCGTAGCTATCAAAAAATATGGCGTTCTTGGCGTCACAGAGCACAATTAATATCCAGTGTCTGCCAGGTTGGTGTGCGGGGTCTGTATTTACGATGAATCCGACAGGGCGTTGATTTACCCGATGTGGTGGAAGCAAATCACACGGAAACACACCGCCAAACACACGCTCTGTAAAGCTATCCCCCTTCAGTATGGTCGTGAGTTGCAGGCTATCCATCACTAATTAAAATCGTACAAGATCTCTCTTCTATTATTAATTTCCAGAATGGCCGGATTGATTGCAAAAACAATCATGTTTATCGTATGGGGTGTCGCTAGTGCAAACCGGACTTCAGCCCGTAGGTTACCTGTTTTAATGAGGGAGAAATGACCGCCGGGTTCCTGATCAGCTGATAAATCAAATGCAAACAGAGTGAATCCGGACATAAACTCTTCACGATCCACGGCCATGGCACAATCAGCTTTCTGCTTGCCTGATATATGTGCGAGAGCCATATACTCTCTGACGGCTAAGTAGTCATTAAAGTTAGGGTTATAAGGCCTCGCAGGGATCTGTTGTCCGTCCAGGTAGAGGGCTGCGTGATTGACGTTGTAGTGATGGAAGAACAGGGGATTTCTGGCGTAAGACCCGCTAAATGCTTCATTATCTACAAAACCCAATATAACAGTTTTCGGTATCTGGCCTAGGAAGAGATTCTCGTGGTTCGTGATCCGTGTTCCAGCGGCTATACTGTACACTTTCATGCATGTCCTGTCAATAGCGTACTTGGCTGTCGATGCCAAGAGGGCCTGACTGTGGCCTATTCGGACCGCCGGGGACACTTGCACTCTCTTTACAAAGAGAGCGGCTTGCATGATTTGCACTTTCAGCGGATCGGCCTCAGCCGACATGAGGCAGAAAGCGTCCTTATTTCTCGTTAGCTTAACCTTAAGATCGAGTCCGTTCAATATTAGCTTTGGTTGATTAAATATATCACCAAAAATTGGACCAATGAGGTCCAGGGGTTTGGAGCGGTGGGTTGCAGCGGCTCTTTTAATAAATCCTGCATTTGGGCCATCCAAGCTTCGGTCATTATGGTGACCAGCTGTGTCTTTATAGAACAATCCGGCAGTAAATTGCGAGGACAGCGTCTGTGAACTGTAATTTAAGAGAGTCTCTATGTACGCTCTATAGCTGTAGAGATTGTCCGATTGTGAGATAACACGGTCCCCCAGAGTAATATCGACCTGATTAAAGAGTGTGGCAAGAGGGTAGTTTATGAGGGCTACACGGGCGTCATCGGCGATATTCGAATTATCCTGCTTGACGATGCGACAATTTATGTACAGCAGGGTGTTATTCAGGTCGTAATAATAATCCCCGCTACCCGATATGAAAAATTCCAGCGGAGCATTATCCGTCAGAGCGGCAATCGGCTGAACTTCTACAAATAGGGATTTCTCTATACTCGTCTGTGTCGGCGGTATGTCAAAAATATCCAGTTCAGATTTAGCGCACTCTACAGAAGCATCGTGCAGGAAAGCCATGATGATCAGAAGATGTCCTCAGCAGTACGTCTCACTCGTTTCTGACGGGGTCGACGCTTGGTTGGTTTTTTATTCATGAGGATCGGGGGTAAAGCGGGGCATGAGCGACGCTTTCTTTTATGTGATTTTTTAGCGACATAAACTAGACCCGCGCCACCTTGCTCGGGATGTGTATTTATACGATTCATAAGCGCTGATGAGACAGATGTGACGGCGTCTTTAGCAATGTTTTTGACAGCCGTCTTCACGTGTGGTTTTACCAATTCTAAGCCTCTTCTGAAAAGCGGTACAGCACGCCGAAATAAGCCTTTAAATATCCCAGCCAGACCCGATCCGTACATGTACTCGCTCCCGCTGAACCCCTCTAATCCGTGTCCAGACTGTGCAATATAGTACCGGGCATAAAAAAACAGCTGGGTCCCCGTAGGGTCTCTGAGACACCATTTTCTAGCGTGCTAATCGCGTCTCTTCCGGAAATGTAGTCTCACAATACACTTTCCGTACTTGAATTTAACTGGAGTGCCCTGGTCCGATAAGATGGAGATTGTTACAGAGTCAAAATGATGCTTGCATAAGGGCACATAATCGGGTCGTGTGTATTGAAGCGTGGTAATTTCACCGCTCTTGCCGCTTATTTGCGCCGTTCTCAGAAGTTGTACGTAGCTGCCGCCCACAAGCTGATGCTGGATGATGTCGCTGTAAATAAATAATGTATAAAAACCGGCTTTTATATCGGCATAAATCTTCTTCCGCTCAGTCTGGTTATTATCATACGCTTCGATGTATGGCTGGAGGCCTAAAATATGTCCCAATTTCTGACCCGGGGCAAATTGTATCGTGGGGGAATCCGTAGGGTAACACTCCTCCGCACTTCGTCATAGCGCAGCTTAAAACCGTCGCTGGCAAGCTTCAAAATATCAATTCTCTCATTAATAGCACGTATGAGATCCGGTATTGTGTTATAAAAACTGGGCTTCACATAATATTCCTGCATCACATCACCCCGCTTGCCTATATAGAAGTTCCCTTCACCCCGCTCAAACGTGTACCATGTATGGGGGTACTGAATCTCAGTTAGAGCAACTTCGTATTGTCCTGAAAGCTGAACGGGTTTAGATAATTTTGTGGTATACTCGGCGATTGTGTTTTCAGGATATATATCGCCAGAAGCGTTGGAGGGAAGGGTGATAAAGAAGGATTCGGATTCCATGGTTATATGTCCGTCAGAGCCGACGCGGGTACCCACGAATTAAATTTATCAGGATAACCTTTCCATTTAATATAGCAGTGAATCGCCCCCCTGACACGTTTTTTTCTCAAAATTGCCTCAACGCGGTAGGCGCGGTTTTCATTGAAATGTATTTTTTGCAGCTCCTCCTTATAAAATGATCCCTCGATAGCGTCGCCCGCTAAATCGTTAATTTTATAGAGAGGCTTATGAAATTTATTGGAAATGGCGCTAATTAAAAATATCTCCTCGCTGAATGTCTGCTCATAACCCTTCGTAAAAGGGTTCTTAAAATGAGATATTCTGACATGATCTCCAATTTTTAAAGATGGCTTAATACGCTTTTTAGCCACGATACCGCTATAAATATTTTTCCATATCTGTAACGAGTTCTGCTTCGTCACATCGCACGGACGTGTCTGTATCGTGGTGTGAAAGGTTTGATTGTAACTATGCAACAAACCTGGTAAAATGTCGATATACCTAAAGGTATTATGTTTCGTCAGATAGCGCCACATACGTGTTTTTAATGTACGATTAAATCGCTCAACTATAGCGGCCTTTACGGTATTGTTGGTAAAGAAATGGTGAATTTTATGCATTTTACAAACACGCTTCATGTGTGAATTCATAAATTCTTTGCCACGATCCGTCTGTAGTTTCTGCGGCGTACGTCGGTCGCTTTCAAATATTAACTCGAACCCCGAGCTACAGACGCACCGGTTTTGTTGGGCAAGACGACAACCCAGGCGTATTTGGATAGTACGTCTATCACGGTCAATAGATATTTCACGGCGTCATTTTCCCTAGAATATTCAATTAAGCTAACCAAATCAGCCTGCCACTGCGAATCAACGTCCGAGACAAAGATTTTATTGGTGGGGAATCTTGTCCTTACAGGCTTATGAAGGGTGTAAGCATCTTGTTTATTCAGCCAATCGACCACCTCGTGTTGTTTTATACCACGCGTTCTAACCGATCTGTATAGATTTGTAATGCCGCTGAATGATGCAGGGGCTTCGGGCGTGAAATATTGCTTCTTTAATATTGCTTCAGGACCCTTAGCAGGCATGATGTCTCTGTAAAACATTAATAGATTTTTTTCTATCTAGCAGTTCATGGTATTGACAGAGGGCGTGTTCTCTCTGTTAGCCCCTAATAAATACAGGCAGCTCACAAGCAACACAACGCTCAGCTGTAAGACTTCATACCTCACAGAACACAACTCCATTCTGAACAGGACTATAGTGAGTATTTTTACGGATTTCGTTTCAATTATATTTAAGTCTGTGTAGTAATTGCATGAATAACTTATCCGTGTTTTCATAGTTGTACTTTATTTGTTTTAATAATATACCACATCTGTGTTGATTAATAGCTGTATATTTACCCTGTAGTGGAAAATTTAGCTCGCTTACTATTAATATTAATAATTACTATAGATTGACGCTAAAATTCATACAGTTAATTTTATTTTTAGATGGAGGAGCAAATGTTTTCTAACAGTCTTTCAGAAGTCTTACTGGCTTTGCAACAGGGTATGCTTTACGCCTTATATAGACACAGCGGGCTATTCTAGTTAAGAGTTGTTTTGCACATTATTTTTATACCGCTTTATTCTATCACGTTTAAGAGCCGGGTATATCTGCTGGGATTTCACCAACCATGAACTATTCTGATCCCCGCTCACACCGTTTTACCCGAGACCGCGTGTAGTAACGCTACTGATGGGTGGTACGTGAGCGGTCAGGCGGCGCTGCCCAGCGTGGGTACTTGTGTGTTGCGATTGGTGTGGTGTGTGTGTGTGTGTGTATATATATATATATAGATATATAGAGTTGTTTTGCATATTATTTTTGCTTTATTCTTTAAGAACCGAGTATAATGAGCTGCGAACTGCCTGATGAGGTATTCGCCACATTGAACTATTCGGATCCCGAGGCCTGTATTTTAACCGATGCCGTTTGTAGCAGTTCTGGAGCTGCCGGGCCCTGGGACGGGCTTTCAGCGCCGGCATCGAGGGTACGCTGTGTTTCTGCGTGTCTGTATATATATATATATATATACAACTATATATAACAATTAACTATGTGAATTTAAGTGTGTAAGCGAAAATTAACTCCTTACAGATGTCGCGATGATAGCAGTGCTGGACTCAGCCGAAATGCCTATGAACTCATGCACTAACAGAGCCCAAGAAGACGTCGCGTTTTCTAAAGCTCCTAAAAAGCGGAGCCTGGCGGCTGTCAAGAAAGATAAAGGTACGTGCCGCATGAAAAACTGTTTTGCCCAAACGGCTGGAGAAAATTGTTGATGCACCTTCTAATGACTATTATTATTTATAGCGCGTAAAGTGAAACCTAGGAGCAGGATATTTACAAAGGAGAATATACATCTGCTAGTGGAGAACGCCTCAGACGTCCCAGAAACCGCTGCTACAACCGTGCAGGCATCATCGTTAACCGGTAAGTGTATATTTTGATATATCAGACTAGTCTTAATACAACGTATGTTACTCTTGTCACACATAGGATCGCGATGTTCCGCACGTATCCGCTACATGTAGAATCTCTCCTTAAAGATAGTTGTAAAGTCAGATTGACACATGTACAATCTCATCCACAGATAAATCTAAAGTCGAGAGAAAAATAACCACGACCCCTCTGCAAACACTACGTCTCAACGAGAACCACGCAGCGCCATTCTTGACGCCGATACAGACACCTATGGGCAGTGATGGCCCACAGCCACAACAGCAGTTCTATCTGATGCCGGGCGTGCTATCCCATTCAAGCGGCGCGCAACCATCCAGCGGTGCTGTGAATGACGCTGAACTATACTCTGAAGTACAGGAGCGACCACGTAAACACGCGCAGAGAACTACGTGTGCTTCAGAAACATCACCACTCACATTTTCCGCCATGAATACCACAACCCGACAGACTCGTGAGGCGCTTGACCGTGAGATTGATCAGCTCGCTGATGGTAAGAAGCGCACCGTAGAACCGATCATTATACGGACCACTCATGCTATACAGCCTTTACTGCCATCTGTAACTGAGTCCACTAATTCCACGGGTATTGAACTGTTGGATACCATTAACTTACCCACCACATCTCACGCTGCTGTATCTAATCCAGTTAATGTTGTGATGGGGTTAAAGAGAGTGTTAACGACTAAGCATAAAGTGTGTAAAAAGCCGAGGCTTCATACAGATGTGTCTGTAGCTGTTATCAATACGTGTTCTGCAGCCTCTGTACCTGTTAGCAGTGTGGATTCTGCGGTCTCTGTACCTGTTAGCAGTGCGGATTCTGCGGTCTCTGTACCTGTTAGCAGTGCGGATTCTGCGTCTCTGTACCTGTTAACAGTGCAGATTCTGCGTCTCTGTACCTGTTAGCAGTGCGGATTCTGCGTCTCTGTACCTGTTAGCAGTGCGGATTCTGCTGGTCTCTGTACCTGTTAGCAGTGCGGATTCTGCGTCTCTGTACCTGTTAGCAGTGCGGATTCTGCGTCTCTGTACCTGTTAGCAGTGCGGATTCTGCTGTCTCTGTACCTGTTAGCAGTGCGGATTCTGCTGTCTCTGTACCTGTTAGCAGTGCGGATTCTGCTGTCTCTGTACCTGTTAGCAGTGCGGATTCTGCGTCTCTGTACCTGTTAGCATGCGGTTCTGCGACCACTCTAGCTGTTAACAGTGGGAATTCTGTATCTCCGATCGCTACAGCGCAGATGTATGACGCCATTGGGTGGGCCCCCGCCGGAGCCGCAGTGTTTAAGGAGCAGTTAGATCGTTACTTACGTTACAAAATCTGGCTACCCAAAATAGTGTTTTTCTGTAATACTTTTGAAAGATTGCTGTCTGAAGTAGTCACAACAGATGCCTGTAAGGCCGAGCTATACGCGCTTCGCCGGATGCAAGTAGACACCGAGATACCAGATGGTGCTAACCCGTTATGACTAAATATGATCGGTTCGGGCCTGCATAAACCAACTAAAACAGCCCGTTATAATAGGTCCAGAGTTATAAAACGAGCTCTAAAACTACTGGTCAGTGCTCGACGCGCACTATGCGCTAGGCGGCGGGGTGGAGGCTTCTGTCCTGCTATACCACCACAGACAGCCCCGGAGCCACCACACACAGATGCTCCTGTCTCACATAGCCATGATGTCCCTGAAAATGCGGCCCATGCAGATGCACAAAGCTCACAAGCCTCTGCTGCGGATGCTAACTCTGCTGATGATGTGAGGGGATCAGATCATACAGTATTTTTACAACACTTCCATCATCACCAGAGGGACAACCGTAATTTCAGTGCACGCATACATACCGATCATTTTAGGTTTGTAAATTTGGAGCGTGTACGTTCGTTTGTCGAGGCTGTGAACATTGTTCACGACAGTATTCAGTCATTACTGGATAGAGTCATTAGGGACATTGAGCCGGGCGACTTTGTGCAGTTAAGGCTTGAAGGTGGCGACGCTTTAGACCCCATTTTCACTACAAAGCAGAGCCGCGAGGATTTTAATTCTGAATCTTTTTTAAATGCTGTTGCTCGCACACTTCAAAGTAATGCTGAATGTTTGGCAAGCAATACCCTAAAACTAGTCATCACTACCGTTAAAAACCGTCGAGGCGGTGTAAAAAGACGTTTGAAATCTATAGCGAGCAGTCGAATCATTAAACAAAAGAGGCAGTGGCTGTATGATTTTAACAATTACAGTACAAATCTGTGTTTGGCCGCTAGTGTGTGCGCCCTGCTAGAGGACGCGGATGTCAGTGATGCGGTTTTACTGAATCGCTCTAAAAACATACACACGGCTCTGGGGATCCCTGATGAGCGATTAGTGAGTTTTAGCGACATTCCAGCATTTGAGAACTATTTGGGTGTCACCATTAAAGTACTGTACTACAGTCAGGTGATTGGCGCTACTTTCAGACCGACAATGCAGCTAGTGGTAAAATCGTATTCATACTGTTCCATGATAACCACTACTACGGTATCAAGAATATGAAAGGTTTTATCGGTAGTAATTACTTTTGTGAGCTCTGCAATTCACTGTATACTAACAAGAACACCCATTCATGTCAATATTTTTGTAAAGCTTGTCAAAGAGTGGATTGTGTGGAGTGTGCCGGTGTACAACAAACACCACGGTGCCCCATATGTCGGGTTCATTGTCGCTCTAGTGAGTGTTTAGAGCGCCACAAACAATTAGCTCTGAATGATCCGCCATTCTGCAGGCTTAAAATATTTTGTGATGAGTGCCAGCGCTTTGTGTTCAGGAATAGCGAGGGCGTGCATGAATGTGCGGGGCTCCGTTGCACCGTATGTCGTGCGCGTGTAAATAAATTTGACGCCCATCTCTGTTACATGCGACGCTATGTAGCGGAGGACGAAACAGATTGTTATATCTTTTACGATTTTGAATGTATGCAAGAGACAGGCACACACAGCCCAAATTACATTTATGCCACAACTCTGAGTGGTGAGCAGTCCTGGGAGTTTGAAGGTGATAGCTGCACGCATGACTTTTTACTGTTCTTTACCAGCGGGAAATTTTCAGGTATACATTTATAGCCCACAATGCAGGGCGCTATGATTCTTACTTTATTGTTAAGGAGCTGATTTTTGAAAAGCTGCAAGTAAAGCTGATAGCCCAAGGTGGCCGCCTCTTGTGTGTGACGGTGCCCGATTTGTCTATAAGATTCATAGACTCACTAAATTTTATCCCCATGAAGCTCAGTAAATTACCTCAGGCCATGGGCTTTTCAGGTGCCAAAGGTCATTTTCCACACTTTTTTAACACCCGAGAAAACCAAAACTATGTAGGTGTCATACCCGATGTGAAATATTATGGGTTGGAGTACATGGCCCCGGATGAGAAGGTAGAGTTCCTGGCGTGGCATGAGGGTGAGAAACATACAGTTTTTGACTTCAAGAGTGAACTAAAATCATACTGTAAACAGGATGTTGAAATTTTGAGACGAGCCTGTGAGATCTATAGAGAGCGCATTATGGAAATGACGCTGAAAAGTGTTAAAAAATACTGCGACATTCAAAAAGAAATGGTTGTGGAGAGCAGCTGTATTGATCCTTTTCAACTCATCACCTTGGCCTCTGTATGTATGTCAATGTATCGATTTAAATTTCTACCAGAAAAAACGATCGCCATTTTACCGGGTGATAATTATCACAAGACGAAAAAGCGCTACTCATCCGCCGCTATACAATGGCTCATGTATGTAGCGCATACCGAGAACATTGACATTCAGCATGCCTTAAGAGGGGGTGAGAAACAACTCGGTCAGTATTTTCTAGATGGTTATGCCTATGTTAACGGTCAGCACATAGCTTTTGAATTTCAAGGCTGTTTTTTCCACGGGTGCCCATCATGCTATAATGAGAATGATACAAATAAAGTTACAAACACCACCTACGGTCAATTATATCATGCATTTTTAGCTAAAAAGCGTTACCTGCAGCTGCGCGGGTACACCATAAGAGTGATATGGGAGCACGAGTGGCGTGAAATGGTTAAAAACGATTCTAACCTCCAGGCATTTCTCCATCAAATGGATTTCCCTGCCCCCTTAGACCCCCGCGATGCGCTTTATGGGGGTCGCACTAACGCCATTAAGCTCTATCACCAGGTGGAAGCTGATGAGACTTTACATTACTACGACTTCACCAGTCTGTACCCCTTTGTAAACAAAACTAAAACATACCCTGTAGGTCACCCCGACATCATCTATGACAACTTTGGTTTCATTAAAAAATACTTTGGCTTAGCTAGAGTCAAGGTCTATCCCCCGAGAGATTTATTTTTTCCCGTTCTACCGGTAAAACTCGACAAAAAATTGATGTTCCCCCTTTGCTATACATGCGCTGTAAATTCAGAGGCAGAGGAGTGCCGGCATAGTGATGAAGAACGCTCCCTGACAGGTACCTGGTGCACCATAGAGCTCGAGCTGGCGATAGATAAAGGGTACCGGATCGCCCGCATCTATGAAATATGGCATTTTCCAAATACCAGCGCTGATCTGTTTGCACCCTACATTAAATTACACCTTAGGGATAAGCAGGAGGCGTCAGGGTATCCTAGCTGGTGCACCGATGATACCAAGAAAAAGCAGTACATTGACAGTTTTCTTGAAAAAGAGGGTGTGCGGTTACGACCTGAAAATATAGCCGTCAACCCCGCTAAAAGGCAGATCTCCAAACTTTTCTTAAATTCTTTATGGGGAAAGTTTGCTCAGAAGGCCAATCTACCAAGCACCAAGATTGTTAGGGATCCTGATGAGCTTTTTAGGTATCTCTTCCTGCCCTACTATGACATTTCTACGCTGGATTTTATCGATGACGAAACCGCTACCATTAACTGGAAATATGCGGAGGGGCACCACACAGTCAACAGAAACACAAACATCTTTATAGCCTGCTTTACCACCGCGTATGCGCGGCTAGAGCTCTATTCTCTGCTGGACAGGCTGCAGGAGAGGTGCCTTTATCACGACACAGATTCAGTTATTTTTGTGCACAGGGAAGGTGAGTGGCAGCCGCCTCTAGGCGATTACCTGGGGAATTGACGAGTGAAATACCCGAGGGCACATACATCACAGAGTTTGTTTCTGCAGGGCCCAAAACTTACGGGTACAAGCTCAACACAGGGAAGACTGTCTTAAAAGTGAAGGAATAACGCTAAATGTTGGTAACTCGCAATCTATCAATTTTAGCAGTCTGAAAGATCTAGTTCTGGACTACCCCCGTAATTCAGACCCTGAAACTCAGAAGCGCATCGTCGTACAGCAACAGGGCATTGTGAGAGATAAAAAATATTGGAATATTGAATCTCGTGTCCTACAAAAGACCCAGAAGTGTGTCTACACAAAGCGTCGCCTATTAGACGAATTCACTACCCTGCCGTACGGCTATTAGCTCAGTATTGTGATGTACACGAGGCTACAACACCCGCTCTCGTGCATTCTAGCGGGGCCGTCTAATTCTGGAAAGAGTTATTTTGTAAAACAATTGCTGTATAATATTGAAAGTAGTTTTTCTCACAAGCCTGATAATATTGTTTGGTTTTATTCATGCTGGCAGAAACTATATGATGAAATCTCTCTCTCTTTTCCCAACACCAGATTTGTGGAGGGTCTGCCGAATACATTCGTAGATGATGAATTATTCCCACCGGGCAAGGTGAATTTGGCGATTGTTGATGATCTCATGGATAGCGCTAGCGATAATTGTGAGATAGAAAAAGCATTTACCAAGTATGTGCACCACAGAAATCTCAGTATTTTCTACCTGGTACAAAACATATTTTGTCAGGGTAGAAAAGCCGTACCATAAATTTAAACACAAAGTACATGGTTCTTTTAACAATCCACGAGATAAATTACAAATTTTAACACTAGCTCGTCAGATGTATCCTGGAAAAACACGTTTTTTCCTTGAAGCATTTGAGGATGCTACGCGGGAGCCTTATGGGTATTTGCTGGTCGATTTGAGAGCTAATACACCTGAGGATCACCGCTTACGGACGGGATTGTTTCCGCCGGCGTTACCAGCTGTCTATGTGCAGAAGAAAAAACGCTTCTAAAAAGTGAATTTTATGCGGGCTCGCACATTCCACGCTGTGTGCTTTGTGCTGTAAAGATGTCCGAGAGACTCCGGCGTAACTGGGCTCTCTTAAAAACACTGGTGAAGGCACCCCCATCCGTCCGGAAATCTATTTTGCGCAATGCGAGCGTGGATTTAATCACCGCTATAGGTGAGATTGCTTTAAACATCTTAAAAGGCAGAATCCCGCTGAAAGAGCGCCAAAAAGGCATACTGAAGAAGTGGCGTAAAGCTATAAGAACCATGAGCGATAGAGCGCAGTCCATAAAGAAAAAGAAACGGGTACTGAATCAGACCGGTGGCTTTATCGGTCCTCTTTTAGGCTTTGCAATACCCATAATAACGAGTCTGCTCGCGGGCAAATAATGGAGCATGCTGAGAAAATGTATCTAGTCCCCAAACAGGAGCTACACAAGCTAAGATCACCAATCACCGAGAGCATACGCGAAACTGCTATTCGACGCCTCGATGATGAAATTAACACCGTTTTACAGCGACGCGACATCCCCGACGATGTGAAAATTAAAATGTATAGCACAGTGCTGGAGCGCTACTTGGTACATACGAAACGCAGCTCAAAAGAATTAACAACTTTAAATCTCGTTAGCCCTCAGGGTCCTGAGCATCAACAACCGCCAAATACCGACACCGATAAAAAAAATCACGAGATCGCTGAAATTGTAGGTCATATAAACCAAAGATATAAAAAGAATGCTGAATTTTTACTAAACAGGTTACTCCAGAATAAGAGTGTGACAGACTGGAATGATAAAGCCGAATTTATTTTCAAAAGCTCTGTAATACCCGGGTCTAACTTAGTGGATTTAGTACGTAGTACAACGCAGAGTCACGCTCTGACCGTCAGGAATTTACCTAGGGGTTGGGAATCGTTTATGCGAGCTATGGCCGAACTGAATATACCCTCTACTGTTGTGGGTAATCCCACTACTAGACAACATTTAGACGAATTAAAAATGGCCTCCAGCGCTGGTGTATCTACACCGATGAGGATAGATCCCGCACCCCGTACAATTCATTCTCTGCACTCGCCGTCATTAGCCACCACAAGGGGAACTCTACTACCTAAAAAAAGGTCTCTACCGATACTGCCAGCCATGTGGCTCACGATGTAACCTATGTACTTGTTAATTATCTATTTTATCGTGTGTGTGATGGTATTTGTTAATTGTACATGTGACACTTTTATATCATTCTGTATGTACTTTTAAATGCTTGAAATGTCTTTGAGATTTATTTATTACAATAAAATCTTGTAATCTTGTTTTACAATATCGTGTCATTGCTTTTTTAAAATACGAATAAAACATTCTGTAATATTGTAACACGGCCATATACATAATATGCCCGTACAATGAGACATGGTTATAAGTCTCGTCAGTTTTAAACATGCCCCAACATGCCTGGGGCTATACACAACACAAGCCTTAGATACACTGACCCTATAAGTTGAGCGTCATAATTCCAAATGTGTTATAAGTTGATACTTCAAATTAAACTGCCTTTGCAGCTGTAGTTTAAAACTTATATCCTGGATAATACTAAAAATAAACACATTTTAGAGCTTGATACATCTATCCACCACAGTAGTGCTTTACATGCATTTCATCTAAACCAGAAACTAGGTTGGAGATTCCTAACCCCATGTCATTACATTCTTCCCAGTCCTGATATAAGTGTAGATACAATGGCAGGCTAAAAATATATATATATAAACACTGAATAAAAACTATAAGATGAGAGTCATAATCCCAAATGTGTTATAAGGTGTTTTATACTGGATGGTACTATAGAATAATCGTTGCTTTTTTAATATAGCTCCTCATATGGATGTAAACAAGTCTTTGATCTGGTGCCTGTATTTCACTAAGAGTCTGTATTTCACTAAAAATTCTTATATACTGGAGTCTGTACTACAGACTCTGCTAGAAAATAGCTTTACATTTACTGGGTCCTTAAAAGCATCTACCCACAAAAAAAAGAATAAAATCAAGATTTGCTCTTTAATACACTAAAAACTCCACAGACTAATCAAAGTCACTGAATAAAATTTGAAATTCACAAATCCAGCAGACCAGATTTCCCAGCCTGAGCAAAGTTCAGCCAGGGGGCATGACGACCTGGATCAATCTGACAGGGAGACGGATTAAATGATAGGGGGCGTGTCGACCTGTCAGATTTGAGTTTGACGAATGGTATACCTCCTATACTACTGAGCAGCGTTCTGTCCCTAACTGAGTTCACAGCACAGTGACGCTAAAATGGCGGCGGCGCCTTTTATAGTGCATTCTGACATCATTTCAGCAGCCAATCACAGCCATGCCATTAGTTAAGATGACCGCAGCATTACAGGATGTGCCCACACTTCATAAGATTCCTCATTGGCTGACTAAAATCACATTGCCTCTAAAAGAATTATGGGAACTTCCGATTCCGGTATACGATATAGGAAAAATATCGGAACTAAGTATCGGAATTCCGATACAGCAAATATCGGCCGATACCCGATACTTGCGGTATCGGAATGCTCAACACTAGTGTTGAATGTAAAAAAAAAACCATACATTGCATACACACAACATACAACATATAACATACAGAACATACATATAACATACAACACATAACATAGAGTTCATACTTACCAATCACCTAATTCCCCGAAGCCATCGATCTCCTGTAATAAAAATACAATAAAAAACCAACCTATACATTACCTTTCCGCCGTAGTCCAGTGATTAACAAGTATCTCACGATGATCTCCGGTGTAGAACACTGACATCGGGTGATGTCAGTGCTCTACACCGCCACCGCGATACACTGACAGTGGAGGTAATCCTCTGCTGTGTGTATCGCTCCGCTTCTGCCGGGAGAGAATGACATCACTTCCGTTCATTCTCTCACTGGCAATGCTGGGTGTGAAAATTCCCACGCAGCATTGCCATAAAGTGAGAGAATGAACTCAGGTAACCTCAGTGATGCACTGCAGGAGCCATTGTCTCCTGTCAATGCATCACTGGGAGGCCCTATAGAGCAGTGACATCACCTGATGTCACTGTTCTATAGGGGAGATCGTCATGGGACATTAATTATTAATTGGACTGCGTCGGACAGGGAGTATGCGGTTGATTTATTTTTTTACTTTTTAATACAGGAGACCGAGGGCGATAGCTTGGATCTGGGCATGCAATAAAAATATGAAAACAGTTGTGTTTTATTTCATTAAAATACTTTATTCTTATGTGTGTGGTTTTTTAACCCTTTATTTATATAAGATTAATATAATAATAATAATAATAATTAATAATAGAAATGTTGAGGTGTCGTCGCAAGGTCAAAGCAGTCAGGGAATCACAATGTTTTGCAACCAAAGACTGAATCTAGGCCATCACCACCACCAGCAGCATCACCATCACCAACCCCCTCTAAGTCCGCCATGTCCACCGCTAGTTCCCCCATATGCAGCTCTCAAGTCCAGCTCACCCTAGCAGACACTCTGAGTAGGACAGAAAGTATTCATCCTCTCATCCGCATGCACTGCTTTGAACTCCTACATTGCCAAACTGATCTCATTAGAGATTGTAGATTGTAAGCTCTCACGAGCAGGGTCGGCTTATTTTGCTTTAATTATTGTATGGTTAACGTTGTTACTGTTGACTTATGTTTTGAAACTGTTAAACTGTAAAGCGCTGCGGAATATGTTGGCGCTATATAAATAAAGATTATTATTATTAGATGATGCCCTTCCGTTTGGTTGAAAGCACAGTGTTCAGAGAGATCATGGCCTACGCTGTCCCACGCTATGACCTACCCAGTCGGCACTTCTTTTCTAGAAAAGCCATCCATGCCCTCCACCTGCATGTGAAAGACCGCATTGTCCATGCACTCAAACAATCAGTGAGTGGAAAGGTGCACCTCACAACAGATGCATGGGCCAGTAGGCATGGCCAGGGCCGTTACGTGTCCATCACTGCGAACTGGGTTAATGTGGTGGATGCAGGGTCCACAGGGGACAACGGTGGTGGGACAATGCTGCCTAGCCCACGGTATAGGCAACAGTTGGCTGTAGGCGTTCAAACCACCTCCTCCTCCTCCTCCAGAAGTGAAAGCTCGTCGACAGAGCGCAGTCACACGAGCACTCCATCTGCAGCTGCCAGTGTTGCACACGAGATGTCCCACTATCGAACAGCTAGTGGTAAGCATCATCAGGCTGTTTTAAAGATGATGTCTTTGGCCGACAACAGACACACCACGGAGGTGCTGACCGATTACTTGCAGCGAGCCAGGCAAGGTAGTCAGTGATAACGGACGTAAATTTGTGGCGGCCATAGCACTTGCAAAACTCAGACACATACCTTGCCTGGCCCACACCTTGAACCCGGTGGTGCAGTGCTTCATAAATAATTATCCAGAGTTAACAGCCCTGCTCCATAAGGTGCGAAGACTGTGCTCGCACATCCGTCGCTCACCTGTAGATTACAGTCGTATGCAGAGGCTGCAGCGATCGCCCCACCTCCCCAATTACCGGCTAATCATAGACGTTGCAACAAGGTGGAACTCCACCATGCACATGGTTGAGAAGCTGTGCGAACAGAGGCAGGTTGTAATGCATTTGTAGGAGGATACACGGGCAGGCAGTTTGAGGGCAGACATGGAGTTGTCGGGTGTGCAGTGGTCAAAGCTGAAAGACCTCTGTAAAGTCCTTCAGTGTTTTGAGGAATGCACAAGGCTGGTAAGCGCAGACGATGCCATCATAAGCATGAGCATCCCACTTATGCGTCTGCTCATGTAAACTTTGACGCACATTAAGGATCAGGCGTCTGCAGCGAGGAGGAGGGAAGCCTTGATGACAGTCAGTCATTGTCTGCTTAGGGAACTGTCCTGGATGAGGTGGAGGAAGAAGAGGAGGAGGAGGAGGATGAGGGGGATGATTATTTTGGGGAGGAGGATGCTTCTCAGGGGGCAAGAGAAAATGTAGGCTTGCCAAGGTCAGTTACAGGGTTTGTGCATGACTGGAGGGATGTGGATTTGGCAGACAGTGCTCCTCCACCAACCACTGGCAGTGCATCATTGACACCTGGAACATTGGACCACGTGTGATTATGTCTTGCGGATCCTAAAAAGGGACCCTCGTATTGCCAAAATTATGAAGGATGACGACTACTGGTTGGCCAGCATCCTCGATCCACGCTATAAAGGCAAATTACAGAACATCATGCCACAGGAGAACCTAGAGCTAATGTTGGCGAACAAACAAGCAAGTCTGGTAAATCGTTTGTTAGAGGCATTCCCAGCACACAGCAGCGGTGCAGGTTCTTCCACGAGCCATACTGGGCAACATGGAAGAGGTGTTCGTGGTGCACACAGCCGAAGTGGTGTTGGAGACAGGGGTTTCATGACCATGTTGTGGACTGATTTCTCGAGTATCTCTCACACGACTGGTAATACTGAATCGATTGCAACAGACAGGAGACAGCAGTTGTCAACTATGGTTCAAAATTGTCTCTCCTCCCCTATCGATGTTCTCCCTCACAGTTCATTCCCCTTTTACTACTGGGCCTGTAAACTGGACACCTGGCCTGAATTGGCACAATATGCCTTACAGGAGCTTGCTTGCCCTGCTGGTAGTGTGCTACCAGAAAGAGTCTTCAGTGCTGCTGGATCAATCTTGACAGAAAGAAGGACCCGGCTGTCGACCCAAAATGTTGATGATCTCACCTTCATTAAAATGAACCATGCCTGGGTTTCAAAGGATTTTGTACCATCTTCCCCTGATGACACATAGGTTGCCAGCAAAATGGCTCTCTTTGTCCTCCTCTTCCTCCGACTTCTCCAATTCCTCCATTTGCAGCTGATGAACGTCCAGCCTACACCTCAACATATACCAGTTTTTCCACATCCCTAACTGGGCTGTACCCCCCCAGGGCCGGCGTCAGCACCTGGCACACCCTGGCAAGTTCCGGAGCCCTGAGAAGGTGTGGAGGCCCACTCGCCATCAGGGACACCGGCATAATATGAGGGGTCCTGTGCCAGTGCGGCACCCACGAGTGGCCCCCCCCTGCTTTCTCAGGGCTCCAGCACTTGCAATACTTACCTCTCCCTGCTCCACCGCTGTGATGTCACGTCTGTGCCCCCTCTGCCTGAACAGTCACAGTGCAGACAGCTGGAAGATGGTGAAGCTGAGGAGTCCAGAGTAGAGCAGTGTCCATCGAGGAGAGGTATTTCATTTTTTTTAATGTTTGGAGCAATATATGGGGAGCATTATACACTGGAGATTTATATATGGGGCTCATCATAGACTTGAGCATCATATATAGGGCCCATTATACACTGGAGCATCATATGTGGCCCATTACATATGGAGCATTATATAGGCCCATCATACACTGGAGCATCATCCATAGGGCCCATCATATACTTTAGCATCATATGGGGCCCATCATATACTAGAGCATCATATGGTGTTCATTATTTATGGGGCATCACATGGAGCCCATTATAAATGGAGCATTATATATGGGGACCATTATACACTGGAGCATCATATGGGGCCCATTATATATGGAGCATTATATAGGCCCATCATACACTGGAGCATCATCCATGGGGCCCATCACACACTGGAACATTATAAATGGGGCCCATCATACACTGGAGCATCATATACGGGGCCCATTATACACTGGAGCATTATAAATGGGGCCCATCATACACTGGAGCATCATATAGGGCCCATTATATATGGAGCATTATATAGGCCCATCATACACTGGAGCATCATGCATGGGGCCCATCATATACTGGAGTATCATATGGGGCCCATTATATATGGAGTATTATATAGGCCCATCATACACTGGAGCATCATACATGGGGTCCATAATATACTAGAGCATCATATGGGGTTCATTATTTATGGGGCATCATATAGGATATGGAGCATCATATGGAGCACATATGTGGCCTATTCTGTATGGAGCATTATATGGAGCCCATTCTGTTTGGAGCAATATGTGGGGCCCATCATATACTGTATGGAGCTTTATATGCGACTCATTACACTGTATGGAGCAATATGTGGGGCTCATTATACTCTATGGGGACCGTCCTATACTGTATGGCACATAATATGGGGACCATCATATACTGGAGCATTATGTGGAGTTCATCATATACTGTATGGAACATTATATGGGACCAGTTATGTATGGAGCAATATATGGGGCTCATTATTCTAAATGGCACACTATGTGGTGGCCATAATACTGTATGAAGGAATATACTGTCCGGTTTTTGAGCTATTGTAGAATTTAAAATAGATATCACTCATGTAATGTAAGAAGTGAAGTATTTGTCATTGTACTATACCTATATTTCTCTGCCGTATCAGAGCATGATGAATTGTGGTAAGTGTTAAAGGGGCCCACGAAAACCTGGAGCCAGCCCTGCCCCCCCCACAACTTTAGCCAAATAACCCCCAGTTTTCAATGCGTTACTATTATTATAAAGTAAATTAAGGTTGACAAGCTTAAGTAATAAGAATTGATGTCGTTGGCGTTGAAATGGGCACTGTAGGTGTGTTTACTGTCCTCCACTCCCTGCCGACTTTTCTTCCCCATTGACTTGCATTGGGGTCGGTTCGAGTTTCAGTCGGACCTTCGACTTTTTCCGATTGTCGGTTGATTTCGTTTGACTCGACTTTTGTGAAAGTCGGGTGGTCCGAAACCCGACTCGACCGTCTCGGAGGCAAAGTCGCTCATCTCTAACTGTGACTGATGAGAACTATATACGGTGACTGATGAGCACTATATATAGGAAAGATGTGTATCTTCGTACCGTGTTAGCCAGTAGATAGAAAAATATTTAGACTTGAGAGTCTACCATCTTTTCAGTTAGCCATTAAAAGGTATCAACCACTGAGGACTCTCAAGTCTAAATATTTTTCTTGAGCACTATATAGTGAGACTGATGAGCACTATACGTGACTGATGAGCACTATATGCAGTGACTGATGAGCACTATATACATTGATGAGCACTATGTACAGTGACTGATGAGCACTATATTCAGTGGCTGGTGAGCACTATATACACTGATGAGCACTATATACATTGACTGATGAGCACTATATACAGTGAGTGATGAGCACTATATACGGTGACTGATGAGCATTATATACAGTGATTGATGATCACTATATACAGTGACTAGTAAGCACTATATACAGTGACTGATGAGCACTCTATACAGTGACTGATGAGCACTATATACAGTGACTGATGATCACTGTATACAGTGACTAATGAGCACTATATACAGTGCCAAGTGAGCACTATATAAGGTGACTGATGAGCACTATATACAGTGACTGATGATCACTATATACAGTGACTGATGAGCACTATATATAGTGACTGATGATCACTATATACAGTGACTAGTGAGCACTATATAAAGTGACTGATGAGCACTATATACAGTGACTGATCAGCACTATATACAGTGACTGATGAGCACTATTCCAATGACTGATGAGCATTATATACAGTGACTGATGAGCACTATATACAGTGACTAGTGAGAAATATATACAGTGACTGATGACAGGGCCGGCTCCAGGTTTTTATGGGCCACGGGCGAAAGAGCCTCAGTGGGCCCCTTTAACACAGACCACGATTCATGATGCACAGATACGGCAGAGAAATATAGGTACAGTACAATGCCAAATACTTCACTTCTTCCATTACATGAGTGGTATCTATTGTAAATTGTACAATAGCTCAAAAACCGCCAAATGCTCACAGCGCACAGTACAGACTGGACAGTACAGTCCTCCATACAATATTATGGGCACCACATAGTCTCCCCCTCATCACCCATATAATACTCCATGCAGGATGTCACCCCCCCATCCCCCATACAATGCTCCATACAGAATACTGGACCCAATATAATGCTCCATACAGGATACTGGTCCCCATATAATGCTCCATACAGGATACTGGTCCCCATATAATGCTCCATACAAAATATGGAGCTCTCCTCTGCACTGTGCTGCGTTCTGCACTGTTACGGCACAGGAAAGGGTGCTGTGGAAAGACTGCCCAATATCATCATCATTGCCTCCCCATTATCATCATTGCCTCCCCATTATCATCAATGCCTGCCCATCATCATTATCACCTCCCTATCATCATCATTACCTCCCCATCATCATCATTGCCTCCCCATTATCATCAATGCCTGCCCATCATCATCATCGCCTTCCCATCATCATAATTGCCTCTCCATCATCATTATTGCCTCCCCATTATCATCAATGCCTGCCAATCAATTCATTGCCTCCCCATCATCATCATTGCCTCCCCATTATCATCAATGCCTGCCCATCATCATCATCGCCTCCCCATCATCATCATTGTCTCCTCATCATCATCATTGCCTCCCCATTATCATCAATGCCTGCCCATCATCATCATCGCCTCCCCATCATCATCATTGCCTCCCAATTATCATCAATGCCTGCCCATCATCATCATCGCCTCCCCATCATCATCATCATATAATCATTTCCTCCCCATCATCATCATCACTGCCCTCCCCCCACCACCATCACACATACAGCACCACACACAGCACCGTAGCACACCAGCACTGTCTCACATACATACACACACACAGCACCGCACTACATACACACATACTGATACACACAGACACACACACACTGATACACACACACACGTACCTCACATCTCACCTGTCCGGCGTCCGCGCGCTCTCTGCCACAGCTGGCCACTGAATGATGACGTCATTCAGTCATTACGGCACAGGAAAGGGTGCTGTGGAAAGACTGCCCAATATCATCATCATTGCCTCCCCATCATCATCATTGCCTCCCCATTATCATCATTGCCTCCCCATTATCATCATTGCCTCCCCATTATCATCAATGCCTTCCCATCATCATCATCACCTCCCTATCATCATCATTACCTCCCCATCATCATCATTGCCTCCCCATTATCATCAATGCCTGCCCATCATCATCATCACCTTCCCATCATCATCATTGCCTCCCCATCATCATTATTGCCTCCCCATTATCATCAATGCCTGCCAATCAATATCATTGCCTCCCCATCATCATCATTGCCTCCCCATTATCATCAATGCCTGCCCATCATCATCATCGCCTCCCCATCATCATCATTGTCTCCTCATCATCATCATTGCCTCCCCATTATTATCAATGCCTGCCCATCATCATCATCGCCTCCCCATCATCATCATTGCCTCCCAATTATCATCAATGCCTGCCTGTCACGGGTGTGTCGCTGCGAAGATCGTCGCGATTGCACACCCTGACTTCTCACAGCTGAGTTTCTGCTGCTGGGTGTTTTTCGGCAGTGAGAGAGTTAATTCTCCCTCTCTCTGTGCTGGACAAGACCAGCCTCGCTCAGCTGCAATTAATGTTGCGATAATTGGTTTCCTTCAAATACCTGCCTGTCTGCTAGGGAAGTGTCGGTGAAAGCATTCATGCAGACCAGCAGAGCGGATCATATTGAGAAATCTAAAGCTAAGAGCACCTGTTGTGGTTTTCTCCTCTCCTCGCTTTATTATTTATCTCCTTACCCGTTGATGTTCCCTCTGTAGTGGTAGTTTTGTATGCAAGGTGTCTTTTGTTTTACCCCTTGTACTGTCTCGTTCGTCTTATACTGTGTGTAGGCAGTTACCTTCCCGTTTCCCTGTGGTGGTAATCAGGGTCCTTCTCAGGACTAGATTACAGTGGTCAGGGATTCACAGGAGATAGGGTTACGCTGGCGGCCTGGACCTCTGTACCATCAACAGTACCTCCAGGTAGAGGGATTAGTCAGGACCCCAGCTTAGGGTCAGAATAGACCTCGGTCCTCCTGTATGCAGAGACAGCATGACATTTTCACCGACCACTAAAGATTTTCTCCAGTCACCATGGATCCAGTAGTCAGTCTAGCTCGGCAGTTGCAGAGTTTGTCCATGGAGCTGGCGGACGTTAAGTCCAAGGTTTTGTACCCCCGGAGCAGGCCGGACCTGAACCTAAAGTAGCTCTCCCTGACAGGTTCACTGGGGGGGCTGGACAAGTTTTTTGCTTTCCGGGAGGCATGTAAATTGTACTTTCGGCTGCGACCTCGGTCATCTGGGAGTGAAGAACAAAGGGTGGGGATTGTCATCTCGCTCCTACAAGGAGACCTCCAATCCTGGGCGTTCGCTCTCCCCCCGGGCTCCCCAGCTCTCCAGTCAGTGGATAGGTTTTTTGCAGCTCTGGGTCTTGTATATGATGACCCGGATCGGGTCTCCCTTGCTGAATCTAAGTTACGTAAGATACAGCAGGGAGATCGTCCGGCGGAGGAATTCTGTTCGGAGTTCCGTAGGTGGGCCACGGACACCCAGTGGAATGACCCGGCTCTTAGGAGCCAGTTTTGTCAAGGTTTATCTGACAAATTAAAGGATGTGCTGGCACAGTATGACCCTCCCACGTCACTGGAAGCAGCTATGGCCCTTGCTATTCTTATTGACAGACGTCTTCGGGAGAGGTGCGGGGTAACTTCGCCCCCTGTGATGACTCCACCTTCCTCAAGGGTCCCTTATACGGAGGTTCCCCTGGTCACTCCAGAGGAGCCTATGCAATTAGGAGGGACATCATTCCGGGGGAGGGGATCGGTGGGGCGCCACAGAACAAGAAGTTGTTTCTTCTGTGGGAAAAAGGGACATTTTATTGGGGGGTGTCCATTCCGTCCTTTGCAGAGTGAGAAGTCGCCGGAAAACTATTGATCCCAGATTGTGTGGTGGACGGCAATCTGGGAGTAAGTATTTCGTCCCTAAATTCGTCTCAGTTTCTCGTACCGGCGGAGGTGGTGGTGGGTGCGAGAACTGAGAGGATATCTGTTCTTCTGGATAGTGGGGCCGGGGCTAATCTGGTGGATGCTCGCTTTGCCCGGGTTCAAGGTATGCGATTGAGTGTGTTGGCTAAACCCGTCCCCATATTCTCGATCGATGCCAGACCTCTCGGTCAGGGAAGTTTTTTGCAAGCAGTGCATAACATAGATCTTCAAGTGGGGGCGTTACATAAAGAACTGTTGTCTTGTTATGTGTTGGAGGGTCTTCCTACTCCTATAGTGCTGGGCCTTCCTTGGTTAACTAAGCATAACCCGGTTATTAATTGGCAATCCAGAGAGATAAGCCAATGGAGTAAATTCTGTAATAAAAACTGCATGAACACGGTCATCGGTGCGGTCGCTCCTAGGACCTTACCTCCATTTCTGGTGGACTTTGAGGATGTATTCTCGGAGAAAGGGTGTCAAGAACTACCTCCTCATCGCGAATATGACTGTTCTGTTAACTTGCTCCCTGGGGCCAAATTACCGAAATCTAGGTTGTATAACCTTTCTGGTCCTGAGAGACAGGCCATGAAGGATTATATTTCAGAGAGTCTGGCTAAGGGGCATATTAGACCTTCATCTTCCCCGGTGGCCGCGGGGTTCTTCTTTGTGAAGAAAAAAGATGGAGGCCTACGCCCTTGCCTGGATTTCCGTGAGCTCAATCGGATTACGGTCCGAGATCCGTATCCGCTCCCACTTATTCCCGATCTCTTCAATCAGATCGTGGGTGCCAAATGGTTCTCTAAGTTGGATCTCAGGGGGGCGTACAATCTGATTAGGATGAAGGAGGGGGATGAGTGGAAGACGGCGTTTAACACTCCGGAGGGGCATTATGAGAACCTTGTCATGCCATTTGGTCTGAGCATTGCCCCGGCGGTGTTTCAACACTTTGTAAATGACATCTTTCGCCACCTAATGGGACAGTTTGTGGTCATATATCTGGATGATATCTTAATTTACTCGCCGGATCTTGTGTCTCATCAGGAGCATGTTAGGCAGGTGTTACAGATCTTGCGGGATAATAAACTGTACGCCAAATGGGAGAAGTGTGTGTGTGTACAGGAACTTCAGTTTTTAGGATTCCTGGTGTCAGCATCCGGTTTTCGTATGGACCCTGGGAAAGTGCGGGCAGTTCTTGAGTGGGATCTGCTAGAGGATCTTAAGGCATTACAACGTTTCTTGGGGTTTGCTAACTACTACCGGAAATTCATTCGTAATTTTTCGTCCATAGTTAAACCTCTCACAGACATGACTAAAAAAGGGACGGATTTTTCAAAGTGGTCTGACAAGGCTTGTCAAGCGTTTTCTTCTTGAAAAAATGTTTTGCTTCAGCACCCATACTTATTCAGCCTGATGCGTCACAGCCGTTCATTGTTGAGGTGGACGCTTCCGAGGTAGGGGTGGGAGCAGTATTGTCACAAGGTTCGTCCCCTGGTAAATGGCATCCGTGCGCCTTCTTCTCTAAAAAATTGTCGTCCGCGGAGAGGAATTATGATGTCGGCAATAGAGAACTCTTGGCCATTAAGTTAGCTTTTGAGGAGTGGCGTCATTTTTTGGAGGGGGCAGTCCACCCGGTCACCGTCATTACCGATCACAAAAACCTGCTATATTTAGAGTCCGCTAAACGTCTGAATCCCAGACAAGCTAGGTGGTCGTTGTTTTTTACCAGGTTTAATTTTGTCGTCACATATCATCCTGGGTCAAAAAATGTTAAGGCGGATGCCTTATCTCGCTGTTTCCCAGGGGCTGGGAACACGGAGGACCCAGTTCCGGTCCTTCAGGAGGGGGTGGGGTGTCGGCAGTATGCGATGAGCTTGAGGAGGAGGTATTGGAGGCTCAGGGGACGCCCCTGTAGGACCTCCAGGGAGACTGTTCCAAATCAGTTGCGACAAAAGGTGATCGAGGCACATCATAATTCAGCTTTGGCAGGACACCCAGGGAGTAAAGCAACTGAGGATCTCCTCTCGCGCCGGTTTTGGTGGCCTAACTTACATAGGGAGGTGGTAACTTTTGTCACCTCCTGCGAGGTTTGTGCGCGCTCTAAGACCCCACATACCCGTCCGTCTGGGACCCTCTTACCTTTGAAGATCCCGGAGCGTCCGTGGACTCATCTGTCTATGGACTTCATTACGGACCTCCCGCCATCTTCGGGTAAAACAGTCATACTCGTTGTAGTGGACAGGTTCAGCAAGATGGCACATTTTATCGCTCTTCCTGCTCTTCCTAATGCTAAAACTCTTGCGCAGGTGTTTATTGGGGAGATTGTAAGACTTCACGGGGTACCCTCCGATGTGGTGTCGGATCGGGGTCTCAGTTTGTGTCCAAATTCTGGAAAGCATTTTGTACACGGCGGGGGATGCAGTTGTCATTTTCATCAACTTTTCACCCGCAGACCAATGGTCAGACAGAGCGTCTGAACCAGAGCTTGGAGACATATCTCCGGTGTTTTGTGTCAGAGAACCAGGAGGACTGGGCTTCTTTCTTGCCTCTGGCGGAGTTTGCTCTAAATAATAGGCGGAGCGAGTCCACTGGTAAGTCCCTGTTTTTTGGGGCATATGGTTTTCACCCCCAGTTTTGTACCTTCAATAGGGGGGGCTCTTCTGGGGTTCCTGAGGAGGAACGATTTTCGTTGTCACTTGCTTCAGTGTGGAGAGGAGTGCTGAATAATCTGAGTACTATGGGGAACCGATACAAACGTATGGCTGATAGAAGGAGAGTGTCGGGTACGGACCTAAGTGTGAACGATCTGGTATGGTTGTCTACCAAGAATATAAAACTTAAGGTTCCCTCCTGGAAACTGGGTCCCAGGTTCATCGGGCCATACAAGATCAGTTCTATAATTAATCCGGTTGCATTCCATCTTGACCTCCCTCCCACATTTAAAATTCATAATGTGTTCCAAGAACGTTGCTTAAAAGGTATGTGGCGCCGGTGATACCTTCACCTTTACCTCCTCCTGTGGTGGTCAATGGTAACTTGGAGTTCCAGGTGTCGAGAGTCATCGATTCACGTCTGAATCGCCGGTCCCTTCAGTACCTTGTTCATTGGAGGGGGTATGGTCCTGAGGAGAGGACGTGGGTTCCTGCGTCGGATATTAACGCAGACCGATTGGTTCGGGCCTTCCACACTACTCACCCAGATAAACCCGGCCCTGAGGGTCCGGAGGCCCCTCGTAGAAGGGGGGGTACTGTCACGGGTGTGTCCCTGCGAAGATCGTCGCGATTGCACACCCTGACTTCTCACAGCTGAGTTTCTGCTGCTGGGTGTTTTTCGGCAGTGAGTAAGTTAATTCTCCCTCTCTCTGTGCTGGACAAGACCAGCCTCGCTCAGCTGCAATTAATGTTGCGATAATTGGTTTCCTTCAAATACCTGCCTGTCTGCTAGGGAAGTGTCGGTGAAAGCATTCATGCAGACCAGCAGAGCGGATCTGTTATGATTTGGTAGCTGAGGAGAGCAGGCAAAAAAGGAAATACACCAGAGCAGTTGGAAACTATGAGATTGCAGTACCCTGACTAACCACCACAACTAGAGGCAGCCGTGAAGCGTTCCTACGTTGGTCCTAGACGCCTCGTCACAGCCTGAGAAACTAACTACACCTAAAGATAGAAAGAGGAAAGCTACCTACCCCGGAGCAGATCCCCAAAGAACATAGAAAGCCCCCAAACATGTAATGGCGGTTAGACAAGAAGAAATACTGACACAGACAGAAAATAGTATGAGCAAACGTTGGGGCCCAAACTTACTAAATAGAAAAGGATAGGAAGGGCACTTACTGCAATCTCAAAAAACCCTGAAAAGCACCAACTAATTTCAAAAACACCTGAGATCACACGACCTCTACCACCTAAATTAGTTCTCTGGTGTAACCAAAAACAAAACAGCAGCCACTGAAAAAACTGGAAAAAGCAAATGTACAAACATCAGTGGCTGAACTGAACTGAGAGGGCAAAAGCCCCCAGAGGGGACCCTGAAGGCCCCCACAGAAGTGCAGGACAAAATGCAAAAATCAAGCACAAAAACAAAAAGAAGAAAATGTCTTATCTGTTAGCAGGAGATTCAGACACGACACAGCAGGCTACCAAGGAAACAGGAATCAAGGATTGAGACCAGAACAATTGATCACCGGCAACCCTAATGGGAAGGCGACTCCCTTATATAAGACCAGTCAGTAACACCTGATTCCCAATCCTCACAATCTTCACTGGACAGTCCAGTATCGTTTGTAACCACCAGAGGGAGCTTCTGCTCAGAACTCATCTCAAACCCATTCACAACAGTACCCCCCCTTGAGGAGGGTCACCGAACCCTCATTTGAGCAACCAGGTCGGTCAGGATGAGTTCTATGATACGCACGGATGAGTCTCCTAGCATGGATGTCCGAAGCAAACACCCAAGAATTGTCTTCCTGACCATAACCTCTCCATTTAACCAAATACTGGAGTTTCCGTCTAGAAAAACGAGAATTCAATATTTTCTCAACAACATACTCCAGATTGCCCTCAACCAAAACAGGGTCAGGAGGCACAGTAGTAGGAACCACTGGCTCAACAAACCTCTTCAACAAGGACTTGTGGAACACGTTATGGATCTTAAATGTCCCTGGAAGAAGCAAACTAAAAGAAACAGGATTAAGAATCTCCATGATCTTATAAGGTCCAATGAACCTAGGCTTAAATTTAGGAGATGCCACTCTCATAGGAATATTTCTTGAGGACAACCAGACAAAGTCCCCCACTTTAAACCGAGGACCATCAGTCCTATGCCGGTTAGCAAACCGCTGGGCCCTCTCCTGAGAGAGGGACAACCTCTCCACTACCTGGTCCCAAATCTGTTGCATACGCTCACAACAGAGTCAACACCTGGACAGACAGAAGCCTCCGTCTGTCCTGAAGAAAATCGAGGGTGAAACCCAGAATTACAGAAAAATGGAGACATCAAAGTGGCAGAGCTAGCCCTATTATAAAGAGCAAACTCAGTCAAAGGCAAAAAAGAGACCCAGTCATCCTGATCAGCAGACACAAAGCATCTTAGATAAGTCTCCAATGTCTGGTTTGTTCTCTCAGTTTGACCATTGGTCTGAGGAAGAAACGCCGAGGAGAAAGACAATTGAACACCAATTTTAGAACAAAAGGTCCTCCAAAATCTGGAAACAAACTGGACTCCTCTGTCAGACACAATGTTCTCAGGAATGCCGTGTAAACGAACCACGTGCTGAAGGAACAAAGGCACCAATTCAGAGGAGGAAGGCAACTTAGGTAATGGCACAAGATGTATCATCTTGGAAAACCTATCGCAAATCACCCAGATGACGGTCATTCTCTGAGAAACAGGGAGGTCGGAAATGAAATCCATAGAGATATGGGTCCATGGTCTCTTGGGCACAGGTAATGGCATCAACAAACCACTAGAACGAGAGCAAGGCTTGGAGCGAGAGCAAGTCCCGCAGGACTGCACAAACTCCCTGACATCACGAGACAAGGTAGACCACCAAAAGGACCGACTAACCAAGTCTCTGGTACCAAAAATTCCGGGATGACCGGCCAACGCGGAACAATGAATCTCAGACATTACACTCTTTTTCCACTGGTCCGGGACAAACAATTTCCCAACAGGGCAGCGCTCGGGCTTATCCTCCTGACACCCCTCCAGAGCCAGTCTCAAATTGGGCGAGATGGCGGAAAGAACTACACCCTCTTTCAAAATAACAGAAGGATCAGATAACTCAGGAGAGTCCGCCAAGAAACTCCTCGAGAGGGCATCCGCCTTAACATTTTTAGTGCCAGGAAGAAATGAAACCACAAAATTAAAACGTGTGAAAAACAAGGCCCACCTGGCCTGTCTAGGATTAAGTCGCTTGGCAGATTCCAGATAAACTAGATTCTTATGGTCCGTAAGGACCACCACCTGATGTTTGGCTCCCTCCAGCCAATGTCTCCACTCTTCAAAAGCCCACTTCATGGCTAATAACTCCCGATTACCCACGTCATAATTACGTTCAGTGGGAGAAAATTTTCAAGAGAAAAAGGCACAAGGGTTACTTTTAGAGGTCTCTGGATCTCTTTGGGACAAAACGGCACCTGCCCCAATTTCAGAGGCATCAACCTCCACCTGAAATGGTAGAGAAACATCAGGCTGCCGTAGAACAGGAGCAGAAGTGAATCTCTGTTTAAGTTCCTGAAATGCAGAGACTGCCTCAGGAGGCCAATTCACCACATCAGAACCCTTCTTGGTCAAATCAGTTAATGGTTTAACAATAACAGAGAAATTACCAATAAATTTACGATAAAAATTGGCAAAACCCAAGAATCTTTGAGGAGCCTTTAATGAAGTAGGTTGGACCCAATCACAGATGGCCTGAACTTTGACCGGGTCCATTTCAATAACAGATGGGGACAAAATGAATCCCAGAAATGAGATCCTCTGAACGCCAAAAAGACACTTTGATCCCTTCACATACAGAGCATTCTCTCTCAAAATCTGGAACACAGTCCGAACATGTTTTACATGAGAGTCCCAGTCATTGGAAAAAATCAAGATATCATCCAAATAAACAATCAGAAATTTATCCACAAAATCCCTGAAAATGTCATTCATGAATGACTGGAAGACAGAAGGAGCATTAGTGAGCCCAAAGGGCATCACAAGGTACTCAAAATGCCCTTTAGGGGTATTAAATGCCGTCTTCCATTCATCCCCGTGCTTAATGCGAATAAGGTTATATGCCCCCCTGAGGTCAAGCTTGGTAAACCAAGTAGCGTTTTTCACCCTGGAAAACAGATCAGAGATCAAGGGTAAAGGATATTGATATTTCACAGTAATATTGTTCAAGAGACGATAATCAATACACGGCCTTAATGAACCATCCATTTTGGCCACAAAGAAAAAACCCGCACCTAAGGGTGAAGAGGATGGTCTGATATGACCCTTCTCCAATGACTCCTTGATATAAGACCGCATAGCGTCATGTTCAGGTACAGACAAGTTAAAAAGGCGACCTTTAGGGAATTTACTACCAGGCACTAATTCAATAGCGCAGTCATAGCTCCTATGGGGAGGTAAGGATGCAGATTTACTTTCGCTAAACACATCAGAAAAATCAATCAAAAAGTCAGGAACATCCTGAGACTGGGGGGAGGCAGAAAAAACAGGAGTGTTGGTATTAACACATTGGCAGCCCCAACTGGTAACAGACACAGATTTCCAATCCAAAACAGGATTATGAGACTGTAACCAAGGGAAACCCAGTACGATAATGTCATGCAGATTATACAGAACCAAAAATTTGCAACTCTCCTGATGATCAGGTTCTACCCTCATTATCACCTGAGTAGAGAACTGAGGTTTATTCTCAGCCAAAGGGGTAGAATCGATCCCCAGTAGGGGAATAGACTTCCGTAGGGGTATCAAGGGAAACCCACAACGTTTAGCAAAATCAAAATCCATCAGGTTAATAGCTGCTCCAGAATCAACAAAAGCCTGAGCAGAAAATGAGGACAGAGAGCATATCAGGGTAACAGTTAATAAAAACTTAGTCTGAACACTACCCAAGACAACTGAGCGTGCAAAACGTCTTCCCCGCTTAGGGCAGACTGAAATAGCATGAAGGCATCACCACAGTAGAAACATAACCCATTGCGCTTTCGAAATTCATGACGCTGTGCCCCAGAAACCACTCTATAACACTGCATGGATTCAGAAGCAGGTTCACAAGGCAACATTATTCCACGCATACCTTTCCGCTCACGCAAACGTCTGTCAATTTGAATCGCTAATGACATAGAATCATTGAGACCAGAGGTAACAGGGAATCCCACCATAACATCCTTTACATTATCTGCCAGTCCCTTCCGAAAAAGAGCTGCCAAAGCGTCGTCATTCCATTTGGTCAGGACTGCCCACCTACGGAATCTCTGACAGTAAAACTCAGCGTCCTCAAGCCCCTGACTTAATGCCAACAAAGTTTTTTCAGCTTGATCAGTGACATTAGGCTCATCGTACAATAACCCCAAAGCCTGAAAAACGCATCAACATCACTCAAAACAGGATCCCCAGGTGTCAGGGAAAAAGCCCAATCCTGAGGGTCGCCGCGCAGGAGAGAGATGACAATTTGAACCTGCTGCGCTGCGTTCCCTGAGGACTTAGATTTTAAGGCAAAAAACAATTTACAGTTATTTTTGAAATTCAGAAATTTAGCTCGATCCCCTAAAAACAAATCTGGCATGGGAATCCTAGGTTCCACAACAGGCAACCTAGCAAGATAGGCAGCAATACTCCGAACCTCAGTGGCAAGCTGATCCACACGGCCAGACAACTGTGCAAACTCCATTGAGAGAGAAAAAAAATCCTCCTCAGCACCCAGAGATACAGAGGGAAAAAAAAAATGCAACAAACAGAAAAAAAAAAAAATCTCTGACAACTCTGACAACTTTTTCTTTCCACAATATTTTTCCCTTCTGTGAGTACCATATAATTTTTAGTCAAGGCCGGTGATACTGTTAAGATTTGGTAGCTGAGGAGAGCAGGCAAAAAAGGAAATACACCAGAGCAGTTGGAAACTATGAGATTGCAGTACCCTGACTAACCACCACAACTAGAGGCAGCCGTGGAGCGTTCCTACGTTGGTCCTAGACGCCTCGTCACAGCCTGAGAAACTAACTACACCTAAAGATAGAAAGAGGAAAGCTATCTACCCCGGAGCAGATCCCCAAAGAACATAGAAAGCCCCCAAACATGTAATGGCGGTTAGACAAGAAGAAATACTGACACAGACAGAAAATAGTATGAGCAAACGTTGGGGCCCAAACTTACTAAATAGAAAAGGATAGGAAGGGCACTTACTGCAATCTCAAAAAACCCTGAAAAGCACCAACTCTACTAATTTCAAAAACACCTGAGATCACACGACCTCTACCACCTAAATTAGTTCTCTGGTGTAACCAAAAACAAAACAGCAGCCACTGAAAAAACTGGAAAAAGCAAATGTACAAACATCAGTGGCTGAACTGAACTGAGAGGGCAAAAGCCCCCAGAGGGGACCCTGAAGGCCCCACAGAAGTGCAGGACAAAATGCAAAAATCAAGCACAAAAACAAAAAGAAGAAAATGTCTTATCTGTTAGCAGGAGATTCAGACACGACACAGCAGGCTACCAAGGAAACAGGAATCAAGGATTGAGACCAGAACAATTGATCACCGGCAACCCTGATGGGAAGGCGACTCCCTTATATAAGACCAGTCAGTAACACCTGATTCCCAATCCTCACAATCTTCACTGGACAGTCCAGTACCGTTTGTAACCACCAGAGGGAGCTTCTGCTCAGAACTCATTTCCAGCCTATTCACAACACGGATCATATTGAGGAATCTAAAGCTAAGAGTACCTGTTGTGGTTTTCTCCTCTCCTCGCTTTATTATTTATCTCCTTACCCGTTGGTGTTCCCTCTGTAGTGGTAGTTTTGTATGCAAGGTGTCTTTTGTTTTACCCCTTGTACTGTCTCGTTCGTCTTATACTGTGTGTAGGCAGTTACCTTCCCGTTTCCCTGTGGTGGTAATCAGGGTCCTTCTCAGGACTAGATTACAGTGGTCAGGGATTCACAGGAGATAGGGTTACACTGGCGGCCTGGACCTCTGTACCATCAACAGTACCTCCAGGTAGAGGGATTAGTCAGGACCCCAGCTTAGGGTCAGCATAGACCCCGGTCCTCCTGTATGCAGAGACAGCGTGACACTGCCCATCATCATCATCGCCTCCCCATCATTCATCATCAATCATTATTTCCTCCCCATCATCATCATCACTGCCCTCCCCCCACCACCATCACACATACAGCACCACACACAGCACCGCAGCACACCAGCACTGTCTCACATACATACACACACACAGCACCGCACTACATACACACACACTGATACACACAGACACACACACACTGATACACACACACACGTACCTCACATCTCACCTGTCCGGCGTCCGCGCGCTCTCTGCCACAGCTGGCCGCTTAATGATGACGTCATCCAGCGGCGCTGCTGTGAGAGGAAGTGCAGGTGCCCCCTAGAGCCTGGAGCTGCGGCAGCGGAGGCATGGGGAGGGGTAAGTATTGTGACTGCTGCTGCCAGGGCCCTGAGCAAGCAGGGGGGCCCAGTGGCTGCGCTGACACCGCTCTCCTCCGCTAACGGGCGTCGGGGTGACCGACGGCGAGTGGGCCCCCCGCCTGCTCAGGGCCCAGGCACTTGCCCAGGTATGCCGGGTGCTGACGCCGGCCCTGACTGATGAGCACTATATACAGTGACTGATGAGCACTATATACGTTGACTGATGAGCATTATATATAGTGACTGATGAGCACTATATACAGTGACTGATGAGCACTATATGCCGTGACTGATGAGCACTATATACATTGACTGATGAGCACTATAGACAATGACTAGTGAGCACTATATAAGGTGACTGATGAGCAATATATACAGTGACTGATGGGCACTATATACAGTGACTGATGGGCACTATTACACTATTACAGTGACTGATGATCACTATATACAGTGACTGATGAGCACCATATGCAGTGACTGGCGAGCACAAGATACTGTGAATGATGAGCACTATATACAGTGACTGGTGAGCACTATATACAGTGACTGATGAGCACTATATACAGTGACTGATGAGCACTATATACAGTGACTGATGAACACTATATGTAGTGACTGATGAACACTATATGTCAGTGATGGCGCACCTTGGCACTCCAGCTGTTGGAGAACTACAACTCCCAGCATGCCTCAACTGCTGCAGGTTGCAAGGGCATGCTGGGAGTTGTAGTTTTACAACAGCTGGAGTGCCAAGGTTAGCCATCACTGCTATATGTAGTGACTGATGAGCATTATATACAGTGACTAGTGAGCATTATATACAGTGACTAGTGAGCACTATACACAGTGACTGATCAGCACTATATACGGTGACTGATGATCACTATATGCGGTGACTGATGAGCACTATATATGGTGACTGATGAGCACTATATACAGTGACTGATGAGCATTATATACGGTGACTGATGAGCACTATATACGGTGACAGATGAGCACTATATACGGTGACTGATGATCACTATCAGGGTCGGACTGGCCCACTGGAGAACCGGAGGATTCTCCGTGGGCCCTGGCATCTGGGGGGCCCTGGCACCTGCTGGCATACAGGGGCCAGTTGCCTAGGGCCCCCGCTGCTCCAGGGGCCCCCAGCCGGTGGCGTGTCACTAATAGCGGCACACCACGCAGCTGCCATGGGGGCCCCATGCCAGCGGAGCAGCAGCGGGTGACAGGAGGCAGGAGCCCCTGTCCCCGCTGCTAAAGAGAAATGAATATTCACTGCTTCCCACGCCCACATGGGCGTGGGAAGCAGTGAATATCATTACTTACCTGTCACCCGCTCCAACCGCTGAGCGCCGCTGTGTCCTCGTGTCCTCTCTTGCTGCAATGTTCAGGCAGAGGGCGCGATGAAGTCATTAGTGAGCGCCGTGCCCTCTGCCTGAACATTCACTGCCGGAGGACCGAAGACAGCGGCGCTCAGCAGTGGACCCGGTGACAGGTAAATATCGCAGGTGCCCAGGACACCAGCACCTGGCCCCCAGCGACGAGATGTGAGTATGTCTTTTTTTTTTTTTTTTTTGCAGCATCTATGGGGGCACAGTGGAGCATCTATGGGGCATAATCTATGGGGGCATAATCTGTGGAGCATTTATGGGGGCATAATCTATGGGGCATAATCTGGAGCATTTAAGGGGGCATAATCTATAGGGGCATAATCTGTGGAGCATTTATGGGGGCATAATCTATGGGGGCATAATCTGGAGCATTTATGGGGGCATAATCTATGGGGGCATAATCTGGAGCATTTATGGGGGCATAATCTATGGGGGCATAATCTGTGGAGCATTTATGGGGGCATAATCTATGGGGGCATAATCTAAGGAGCATTTATGGGGCATAATCTATGGGGCATCTATGGGGGCATAATCTAAGGAGCATTTATGAGGGCATAATCTATGGAGCTTCTATGGGGGCATAATCTATGGAGCATTTATGGGGGCATAATCTAAGGAGCATCTATGGGGGCATAATCTATGGGGGCATAATCTGGAGCATTTATGAGGGCATAATCTATGGGGGATAATCTGGAGCATTTATGGGGGCATAATCTATGGGGGCATAATCTGTGGAGCATTTATGGGGGCATAATCTGTGGAGCATTTATGGGGGCATAATCTATGGGGGCATAATCTAAGGAGCATTTATGGGGCATAATCTATGGGGCATCTATGGGGGCATAATCTAAGGAGCATTTATGGGGGCATAATCTATGGAGCTTCTATGGGGGCATAATCTAAGGAGCATCTATGGGGGCATAATCTATGGGGGCATAATCTAAGGAGCATCTATGGGGCATAATCTATGGGGGCATAATCTAAGGAGCATTTATGGGGGCATAATCTATGGAGCATCTATAGGGGCATAATCTATGGGGGCACAATCTATGGAGCTTCTATGGGGGCATAATCTAAGGAGCATTTATGGGGGCATAATCTATGGAGCATCTATAGGGGCATAATCTATGGGGGCACAATCTATGGAGCTTCTATGGGGGCATAATCTAAGGAGCATCTATGGGGGCACAATCTATGGAGCTTCTATGGGGGCATAATCTAAGGAGCATCTATGGGGGAATAATCTATGGAGCATCTATGGGGGCATAATCTATGGAGCATCTATGAGGGCACAATCTATGGATCATCTATGGGGGCATAATACATGGGCAGCATATGGGGCACAATCTATGGAGCATCTTGTGGGGCATAATACATGGGGCAGCATATGGGGCATAATCTCATTTTCCACCCTAGGCTTATACTCGAGTCGATAAGTTTTCCCAGTTTTTTGTGGCAAAATTAGGGGGGTCGGCTTATACTCGAGTATATATGGTATCTATCATCTATCTATATATATATATAGCATTATATCCTATGAGGGGGGGCAGCATTATCCCCTATGAGGGGGGGCAGCATTATTCTCTATGAGGGAGTCTGCCCCAACTCCTGCTACATAATTAAGACATGTACTACCTTATATTATACCCTGATATTAGTGTGTTTTACTGCACAATTTGTGGTCTTGTATTATTTCTATGTAGCTACATAGTGGGCCCCAAGAATGATTTTCTCTGGTGGGCCCAAGGTGTTCCAGTCCGACGCTGATCACTATATACGGTGACTGATGAGCACTATATACGGTGACTGATGAGCACTCTATACAGTGTCTGATGATCACTATATACAGTGACTGATGAGCACTATACACAGTTACTGATGAGCGCTATATACAGTGACAAGTGAGAACTATATAAGGTGACTGATGAGCACTATATACAGTGACTAATGAGCACTATATACAGTGACTGATGAGCACTATATACATTGATGAGCAAAATGTACAGTGACTGGTGAGCCCTATATACAGTGACTGATGAGCACTATATACAGTGACTGATGATCACTATATACAGTGACTAGTGAGCACTATATAAGGTGACTGATGAGCACTATATAGTGACTGATGAGCACTATATACAGTGACTAGTGAGCACTATATAAGGTGACTGATGAGCACTATATACAGTGACTGATGATCACTATGTACAGTAATGAACACTATATACAGTGACTGATGATCACTATACAGTGACTGATGAGCACTATATACAGTGACTGATGATCACTATATACAGTGACTGATGAGCACTATATACAGTGACTGATGAGCACTATACAGTGACTGATGAGCACTGTATACAGTGACTGATGATCACTATACAGTGAGTAATGAACATATATACAGTGACTGATGATCATTATATACAGTGACTGATGATCACTATATACAGTGACTGATGACCACTATATACAGTGACTGATTAGCTCTCTATACAGTGACTGATGAGCACTATATACAGTGACTGATGATTACTATATACAGTGACTGATGAGCACTATATACAGTGACTGATCAACACTATATACAGTGACTGATGATCACTATATACAGTGACTGATGAGCACTATATACAGTGACTGATGAGCACTATATACATTGATGAGCACTATGTACAGTGACAGGTGAGCCTTATATACAGTGACTGATGAGCACTATATACAGTGACTGATGAACACTATATACGGTGACTAGTGAGCACTATATAAGGTGACTGATGAGCACTATATACAGTGACTGATTAGCACTATACAGTGACTGATGAGCACTATATACAGTGACTGATGATCACTATATACAGTGACTGATGAGCAGTATACAGTGACTGATGAGCACTATATACAGTGACTGATGATCACTATGTACAGTGAGTAATGAACACTATATACAGTGACTGATGATCACTATACAGTGACTGATGAGACTATATACAGTGACTATGACCATTACAGGACTAATATACAGGATGATGATACTATATACATGGATGAAATATATAAGTGTATGGAGCATTATATAGGCTGATGACACTATATACAGTAGAGACATAATAAGTGACGATGACTCATATACAGTGACTGATGAGCATAATACGTGACTGATACATTATACAGTGCTGTGACCTAATCAGTAAATAAGGACTGATACACTAATACAGTGACTGATGAACTAATACAGTGACTGATGAGCACTATAACAGTGACTGATGAGCACTAATACATGATGCATTGACAGTGACAGGTGAGCCTATATACAGTGATGATGACATATTACATGACTGATACTATACGGACTAGTGAGACTATATAAGGTGACTGATACACTATATACAGTGACGATACACTATCAGGACTGATGAGCACTAATACAGTGAGATGATACTATATACAGGACTGTGAGCATATACAGTGACTGATGACACTATACATGACTGATGACACTATTACGTGATAATGAACACATATACAGTGATATGACACTATACAGTGACTGATACATATATACATGACTGATGATCCTATTACATACTGATGACACTATATACAGTGAGATGACCTATAATGCTGATGATCTTATATACAGTGATGATGATACTATTACAGTGACTGATGACACTATATACAGGATGATGACCTTTACATGACTGATGACACTATATACGTGACTGAGAACTATATACTGACTGATGAGCACTATATACAGTGACTGATGAGCATACATGACTGGACATATAAGTGACTGAAGAATATAGGCTGATACCTATATACAGACTTGACATAAAGGAGTGACACAACATAGATTACTAATCAGGACAGAGACTAATCAGTGATGAGAGCTTATAAGACTGAGAGAATTATAAGATGCTAGTACAGGACAGACCTATACAGTGATTGAGGCACTCAGTGAGATCACTAAACGGAAGGAGCACATATGGTGACTGTGACATACAGGATGAAACATAGGACGAGGACTATTCATTACTAGACCAACAGGCTAGCTATAGATTAGACATTAAGTGACTGAGACACTGTCAGTGAGTTATGACACAAAAGTGAGTGATCAATAGTGACTGTGACTTAAAGCAACACATACAGTGACGAGAGACTATACAGGATACTAAGAGAGAGCACAATACGTGATGATGACACCTACAGTGAGTTAACTAATACAGTGACTGTCATTTATACTACTGAGTCCTCTGTCTGATACACTATTCAGGACTGATGTCTTAACATCTAGGCCAATATACTTCATGACTGATGACTTATACACGTGACACATTCATATATCATTTACAGTATACGCATTATAGTGACAGGGCACATATACGTGACTGATGAACACTATATACGTGACTGATGAGCACTCTATACAGTGTCTGATGATCACTATATACAGTGACTGATGAGCACTATACACAGTTACTGATGAGCGCTATATACAGTGACAGTGAGAACTATATAAGGTGACTGATGAGCACTATATACAGTGACTAATGAGCACTATATACAGTGACTGATGAGCACTATATACATTGATGAGCAAAATGTACAGTGACTGATGAGCCCTATACAGTGACTGATGAGCACTATATACAGTGACTGATGATCACTATATACAGTGACTAGTGAGCACTATATAAGGTGACTGATGAGCACTATATAGTGACTGATGAGCACTATATACAGTGACTAATGAGCACTATATAAGGTGACTGATGAGCACTATATACAGTGACTGATGAGCACTATTACAGTAATGAACACTATATACAGTGACTGATGATCACTATACAGTGACTAGATGACACTATATACAGTGACTGATGATCACTATTACAGTGACTGATGAGCACTATATACAGTGACTGATGAGCACTATACAGTGACTGATGAGCACTGTATACAGTGACTGATGATCACTATATACAGTGAGTAATGATACACTATATACAGTGACTGATGATCATATATACAGTGACTGATGAGTCACTATACAGTGACTGATGAGCACTATATACAGTGACTGATTAGCCTCTATACAGTGACTGATGAGCACTATATACAGTGACTGATGATTACTATATACAGTGACTGATGAGCACTATATACAGTGACTGATGAACACTAAATACAGTGACTGATGAGCACTATATACAGTGACTGATGAGCACTATATACAGTGACTGATGAGCATATATACATTGATGCACTATGTACAGTGACAGGTGAGCCTTATATACAGTGACTGATGAGCACTATATACAGTGACTGATGAACACTATATACGGTGACTAGTGAGCACTATATAAGGTGACTGATGAGCACTATATACAGTGACTGATTAGCACTATACAGTGACTGATGAGCACTATATACAGTGACTGATGATCACTATATACAGTGACTGATGAGCAGTATACATGACTGATGAGCACTATATACAGTGACTGATGATCACTATGTACAGTGAGTAATGAACACTATATGATGAGCACTATATACAGTGACTGATGAGCACTATATACGGTGACTGATGAGTACCATATACGCTGACTAGTAAGCACATATATACGGTGAATGATGAGCACTATATACGGTGACTAGTAGCACTATATACAGTGACTATGAGCACTATATACAGTGACTGATGAGCACTATATACAGTGAATGATGAGCACTATATACAGTGACTGATAAGCACTATATACGGTGAATGATGAGCACTATATACGGTGATTGATGAGCACTATATACAGTGACTGATGAGCACTATATACGGTGACTGATGAGTACATATACGCTGACTAGTAAGCACTATATACGGTGAATGATGAGCACTATATACGGTGACTAGTAAACACTATATACAGTGAGAGATGAGCACTATATACGGTGACTGATGAGCACTATATACGGTGACTGATGAGCACTATATACAGTGACTGATGAGCACTATATACGGTGACTGATGAGCACTATATACGGAGACTGATGAGCACTATATACAGTGACTGATGAGCACTATATACAGTGAATGATGAGCACTATATACAGTGACTGATGAGCACTATACACAGTGACTAGTGAGCATTATACACAGTGACTGATGAGCAGTATACACAGTGACTGATGAGCACTATATGCAGTGACTGATGAGCAATATATACAGTGACTAGTGAGCATTATATACAGTGACTAATGAGCACTATATACAGTGACTGATGAGCACTATATACAGTGACTAGTGAGCACTATATACAGTAACTAGTGAGCACTATATACGGTGACTGATGAGCAATATATACAGTAACTGATGAGCACTATATACAGTGACTAGTGAGCACTATATACAGTGACCAGTGAGCACTATATACAGTGACTGAAGAGCAATATATACAGTGACTAGTGAGCACTATATACAGTGACTGATGAGCATTATATACAGTGACTAGTGAGCAATATATACAGTGACTAGTGAGCACTATATACAGTGACTGTGAGCACTATGTACAGTGACTGATCAGCACTATATATGGTGAATGATGAGCACTGTATACGGTGACTGATGAGCACTATATACGGTGACTGATGAGCACTATATACAGTGACTGATGAGCACTATATACGGTGACTGATGAGCACTATATACGATGAATGATGAGCACTATATACAGTGACTGACGAGCACTATATACAGTGACTAGTGAGCACTATATACAGTGACTGATGAGCACTATATACAGTGACTGATGAGCACTATACACGGTGAATGATGAGCACTATATACGTGACTGATGTTCACTATATACGGTGAATGATGAGCACTATATACGGTGACTGATGAGCACTATATACAGTGACTTATGAGCACTATATACAATGACTAGTGAGCACTATATACAGTGACTGATGTTCACTATATACGATGAATGATGAGCACTATATACGGTGAATGATGAGCACTATATACAGTGACTTATGAGCACTATATACAGTGACTAGTGAGCACTATATACAGTGAATGATGAGCACTATATACGGTGAATGATGAGCACTATATACGGTGAATGATGAGCACTATATACAGTGACTTATGAGCTCTATATACAGTGAATAGTGAGCACTATATACAGTGACTGATGAGCACTATATACAGTGAATAGAGAGCACTACATACAGTGACTGATGAGCACTATATACAGTGACTGATGAGCACTATACAGTGACTGATGAGCACTATATACGGTGACTAATGAGCACTATATACGGTGACTGATGAGCACTATATACAGTGATTGATGAGCACTGTATACAGTGACTGATGAGCACTATATACAGTGACTGATGAGCACTATATACGGTGATTGATGAGCACTATATACAGTGATTGATGAGCACTATATACAGTGACTTATGAGCACTATATACGGTGACTGATGAGCACTATATACGGTGACTGATAAGCACTATATACGGTGACTGATGAGCACAATATACGGTGACTGATGAGCACTATATACGGTGAATGATGAGCACTATATACGGTGACTGATGAGCACTATATACGGTGACTGATGAGCACTATATACGGTGAATGATGAGCACTATATACGGTGATTGATGAGCACTATATACGGTGAATGATGAGCGCTATAAGTGCGGTGAATGATGAGCACTATATACGGTGATTGAAGAGCACTATATACGGTGACTGATGAGCACTATATACGGTGAATGATGAGCACTATATATGGTGATTGATGAGCACTATATACGGTGACTGATGAGCACTATATACGGTGAATAATGAGCACTATATACAGTGATTGATGAGCACTATATACGGTGATTGATGAGCACTATATACGGTGAATAATGAGCACTATATACAGTGATTGATGAGCACTATATACAGTGACTAATGAGCACTATATACAGTGATTGATGAGCACTATATACGGTGACTGATGAGCACTAATAGTGATGAAGCACTAAGTCGGTGAATGATGAGCACTATATACGGTGATTGAAGAGCACTATATACGGTGATTGAAGAGCACTATATACGGTGACTGATGAGCATTATATACGGTGAATGATGAGCACTATATACGGTGATTGATGAGCACTATATACGGTGACTGATGAGCACTATATACGGTGAATGATGAGCACTATATACGGTGACTGATGAGCACTATATACGGTGAATAATGATCACTATATACAGTGATTGATGATCACTATATACGGTGACTGGTGAGCACTATATACAGTGACTGATGAGCACTATATACGGTGACTGATGAGCACTATATATGGTGAATGATGAGCACTATATACAGTGATTGATGAGCACTATATACAGTGACTGATGAGCACTATATACGGTGACTGATGAGCACTATATATGGTGAATGATGAGCACTATATACGGTGATTGATGGGCACTATATACGGTGACTGATGAGCACTATATACGGTGAATGATGAGCACTATATACAGTTATTGATGAGCACTATATACGGTGACTGATGAGCACTATATACGGTGAATATGAGCACTATATACAGTGACTGATGAGCACAATATACGGTGACTGATAAGCACTATATACGGTGACTGATGAGCGCTATATATGATGACTGATGAGCGCTATATACAGTGATTGATGAGCACTATATACGGTGACTGATGAGCGCTATATACAGTGACTGATGAGCGCTATAGACGGTGACTGATGAGCGCTATATACGGTGACTGATGAGCACAATATACGGTGACTGATGAGCACTATATACGGTGACTGATGAGCGCTATATACGATGACTGATGAGCACTATATACAGTGATTGATGAGCACTATATACGGTGACTGGTGAGCACTATATACGGTGATTGATGAGCACTATATACGGTGACTGATGAGCGCTATATACGGTGACTGATGAGCTCTATATACGGTGACTGATGAGCGCTATATACGGTGACTGATGAGCACTATATACGGTGATTGATGAGCGCTATATACGGTGACTGATGAGCGCTATATACGGTGACTGATGAGCGCTATATACGGTGACTGATGAGGCTATATACGGTGATTGATGAGCACTATATACGGTGATTGATGAGCACTATATACGGTGACTGGTGAGCACTATATACGGTGACTGATGAGCACTATATACGGTGATTGATGAGCACTATATACGGTGAATGATGAGCACTATATACGGTGAATAATGAGCACTATATACGGTGAATGATGAGCACTATATACGGTGAATGATGAGCACTATATACGGTGACTGATGAGCACTATATATGGTGACTGATGAGCACTATATACGGTGACTGATGAGCACCATATACGGTGACTGGTGAGCACTATATACAGTGACTGATGACCTGTGACTTGAGTGCCCACAGCAGGATTATGCCCAGTATTCCTTCAGCCATTACACTGGCGCCCTCTCCTGCACAGTACCAGTATTGCTGTTTCTCCATAAACCCCGCCCATGCGCCGACGTCACAATGGAGACCTATGATGACATAAACGGAATCTTCGGTCACTAGGTGCCAAACCGCGGAGGAGGAGCAAGTGAGAGGAGCAATCGGCAGGAGGAGCAGCCACAACTCCAGAGCGAACAGAGGAGCAGCAGGCGGAAAGGGAAACTGACTGCTAATTCGAGGTACAGAAAGCTTTCATTTATGCAGAGGCTCCATCTTGTGGCCACAGTGAGTTATAGCAGCTTCCAGACACAGGTATCCAGAAATGTAAGAGCTGAAGGGAGGAATTATATGCGTGGGGGACAGTATGATATTATGGGAAAACTGTTGCCTATAGCAACTAAGTATGACTTCATGGAAAGTGAAAGCAGTGCTGTGATTGGATGATTTGGGCAATAACCTATTTACATTTATCTGGTTTCATAAAGCTCTGTTTCTAGGTGTGTATAGAGTCATGTGCATATAATGTATATGTAGTGTGAGACTATATGAATATATAAATGTGTATATATCGGTATAGATAGATGAGATTATATAAGGGGGATTATTAGTGTGATTACATGTGTATAGGAATTATGTGTGTACATACATTTTATGCATTCATTCACACAAATATACATTATATATACATGTACACACACATATATATATATCGCTCTCTATATATAACAAATATACTGCACATATACACTCAAATATAAAGTTGTGCAGCAGCTGAGGTGTATTATGAGGTTCTGCAGCAGCTGAGGTGTGTATTATGATGTTCTGCAGCAGATGTGGTGTATTATGAGGTTCTGCAGCAGCTGAGGTGTGTATTATGATGTTCTGCAGCAGATGTGGTGTATTATGAGGTTCTGCAGCAGCTGAGGTGTGTATTATGAGGTTCTGCAGCAGCTGTGGTGTATTATAGCACATACAATTGGAGCACAAAATACACAATATATTGCAATTTAATGATAACAAGGAAAGACAGAAAAAAACGTAACAACGCAATTTATATGTACATAGGATGAGACAGTGAGAACTGATGTAAACTAAGGAAAAAAGAAATCAAGGCATATATATACACGTATACATAGTCATATAGCTATATATGTGCAAACAGGGACCGGATATACAAAGATAGTCCAATGGAAAAGAAATTTTGTATTTTGTGTATTTTGTGCTCCAATTGTATGTGCTAAGGTACATACTTCATTTTATGGCTCATTCCTATATTCACATATATGGATATATGTTGAACTTTTTTGTTATATATATATATATATATAAGTTATTATTTTGTCTTACATTTTTCTTGAATTTTTTGTATTTTTTCCAAAAAAGGTACTTCTTGAAAAAGGCATACTATGCCGAAACGTTGAAAGAAATAATGTACCTATGATCATGTACTTGTATTCATGAATATTTCCCGGATTTTTCATCAAATGAGCTGTAATTGCCTGAAATAAAGACTAACCTTTTTTTGACAAAACATCATCTGTTTGTGTGCCGGAGTTTATTTTGGAACCATTAGTCATTTTTCTCCTGAGCACCGTCATACCAAGCGAGCATCCCCTCTATTTCTCTTATTATTGTATTTTTTAGGGTTGATTGCTCCTATTTTTCAATGTCTTTTTCAACATTGTCATACAACGCGGAGGAAGCAACTAGTATTGTTGCACAAGTCACAACCCCTGGGGCCTTCTTGCATACCCCATCCCAAGAGCTGCGGATGAGGGACTTCGAAAGGGATCTACGGAGATTCACTGCACTAGATCTTCATAGCGTAACATTAGCCGAGTACCACAAGGTACAACGGATCCCACGTGGCCTCAGAGTTGCTCTTAGACCAACATTATTTCAAAACGACACGGATTACTGTACGAAATTCGAGGCAGTGTTAAATAAGTGTTCTATGGACCTGATTGTCTTGACGATCGACTTTTTGCAAAAGGAAATCAAGAGTTGAAAACCAAGATCACCACGACCGAACAACAACTAACCAGTACCTCCTCTTCCGAAGATTTTAAATCTTTCAAGAATAAGTTAGACAAGACCATTTCCGAGTTCCGCAACAGTTTACAAGAAAAGAAGAAAACCAAGTTTCTTAGAGACGCGGATGATTATAGAAATAATCAAGTCTACAAATGGCGTTCCACGACTTCCTACAGCAACTGGAGGCCCTCACGCAGGGAATTCAGTTCCTTTTCAAACAGCTCGGACAGCGACTTTGGATCATCTCGTCCTTCTTCTTCCTCTTCTTTTTTAGGAGTACGTCGTACTCGTCAGCCCCGAGGAAGACGAGGAGGGGGCGGGGACAACGTCATGGACCGTCCAAGAATAGTGACACGATCTCAGGTAGGAGTACCTCTACGAACCTTGTCTATAACATCTCATCAACCATCCTTTCCCCGTCGGAAATTAAGGTGTTAGAAAAGGGCTTATCCTTCTGCCCGTTCCGCATTTTGACACCTTTCAGGTGGATAAAGAATTACATCATTTTTTTAGGAATATAAGACTTAAAGCCCATTTCTCTTCCCAACAACAGGACTCCTTACCTGATATGTCTATACCTAAATCGCTGTTTTCTCTAAGGACATTAGGCCTTAAGATACCGAGTACATTTCAACCTCCAAGAACGTACCACCCTGTCGAAACCTATATTGGACTGGTTAAGAGAGATGTATCCTCATATGTAGACTCCATTGGTAATGGATATCTTAAGATTAAGAATAATCTTAGTAGTGACGAATATAGATCCTTACTCTCGTTAAAAGACAATAAGAATCTGGTAATAAAACCCGCCGATAAGGGGGGCGCTATAGTCGTCCTGGATAAATCTTACTATATGGAAGAAATCCTTTCACAATTAAGTGACACTAATACTTATATGCCGGTTTCAATCAACCCTACCTTTGAGATTGAGAAATTAATTCTAAACCTAGTCACTAATTATGAGCAGACACAAATTATTG
>JARQOD010001340.1:0-100921 GCA_033576555.1 Oophaga sylvatica
ATCCGCTGGTAACCAAGGTACACAGCGGGTTTCCAGGCACCGCGCAGCGCTTGGAAACCCGCTGTGTACCTTGGATACCAGCTCCCTGCATCAGGGCGCTGGTATCCAAGGTACACAGCGGGTTTCTAGGCACAGCCCCGCGCCTGGAAACCCGCTGTGTACCTTGGTTACCAGCGGATCGCTGGTCTCCCGCCTGTCACACGCAGCGATGCGTGCCTGTCAGCGGGAAACCAGCGATCAAAAAAAGGTCCTGACATTTCAGCGACGATCAGCGATACCCGGCAGGGGGGCTGATCGTCGCTGAATGTCACACACAGCGATATCGCTGGTGAGCTCGCTGCTGCGTCACAAAACTGGTGACTCAGCAGCGATCTCGGTAGCGATATCGCTATGTGAGACGGGCCCTTAAGTGGAAAGCTTAATTGATTGCTTTCCACTTTCACTTCAGGTCAGCCAGGGACACAATCAGTGACGTCAGAGGGAACTGATTAACAAAAATAGGGGTTCCCTTCGAAAAAAAAATGGCGTGGGGTCCCCCCTATTTTTGTTAACCAGCCAGATGAAGCAGACCGCTGAGGCCTGGATTTTCAGGCTGTTAAGGAGCCAAGATCCATGGACCTTGCCAGCCTGATAATACTAGGCCACAGCAGTCTGCATATCTTGGCTGATTAACAAAAATAGGGGATCCCCTCGAAAAAAATTGGCGTGGGGTCCCCCCTATTTTTGTTAACCAGCCAGATGAAGCAGACCGCTGAGGCCTGGATTTTCAGGCTGTTAAGGAGCCAAGATCCATGGACCTTGCCAGCCTGATAATACCAGGCCACAGCAGTCTGCATATCTTGGCTGATTAACAAAAATAGGGGATCCCCTCGAAAAAAATTGGCATGGGGTCCCCCCTATTTTTGTTAACCAGCCAGATGAAGCAGACCGCTGAGGCCTGGTTTTTCAGGCTGGTAAGGATCCAATATCCATGGACCTTGCCAGCCTGATAATACCAGGCCACAGCAGTCTGCTTAGCTTGGCTGGTTAACAAAAATAGGGGATCCCCTCGAAAAAAAAACGGCGTGGGGATCCCCCCTATTTTTGTTAACCAGCCAAGTAAAATGCAGACTGCTGCGGCCTGGTATTAAAAGACTGTCAAGGCCCATGGATTTTGGCCCTCAACAGCCTGATAATACCAGGCTACAGCAGCCCCACATTTGGCGCATCAAAAGATGTGCCAATTGTGGCACTTTACCCGGCTCTTCCCACTTGCCCTGTAGCGGTGGCAAGCGGGGTAATAAGGGGTTAATGTCACCGTTGATTGCACGGTGACAATAAGCCCGGTTAATAATGGAGAGGTGTCAATAAGACACCGATCCATTATTAATCCCAAAGTTATTAAATGCATAAAAAAAAGACAAAGCAAGAAAAAAGTATTTTAATGAAATAAAAGAGACAACACAGTTTTCATTAATTTTATTGTACTCTCATTCCTGCGACGCCATCGATCTCCTGTAAAAAAAGAAAAAAAACAAACCAACAGTATACCACCTGTCCGACGCAGTCCATAACGACAGTCCCACGACGATCCAGCTCTGCTACATCGCGACGCAGCACAGCTGATTACCTGCTTCCCCGGCGGTGACGTCATCGGACTGACTGCTTTACGGCCGGGATTACCCAGCAGTCACTGCAGTTATCGCGAGAAACTGCATGTGACCGCCGGGGAAAGAAGATTGCGGCCATCAAGCAGTCCAGGACGTGACCGCCGGAGATCTTCTGACAGGTAAGTGCCGCTGACTCCTGACAGACCCGACCGACGGACACTGACAGTGACAGTGACAATCCCGATTCCGGTATCCGATAAGACGAAAATATCGGAACTCGGAATCGGAATTCCGATACAGCCAATATCGGCCGATACCCGATATTTGCAGTATCGGAATGCTCAACCCTACTTGTCAAGCATTCTCCTCCTTGAAAAAATGTTTTGCCTCGGCACTAGTGTTGAGCGATACGATAATGCAAATATCGGCTATCGGCCGATATTAGCTCTATCGGCCTTTCGATAATTCGTTTCGATATTTTCGTCTTATCGAATACCGGAATCGGATTTGTCACTGTCACTGTGAGTGTCCGTCGGTCGGGTCTGTCAGGAGTCAGCGGCACTTACCTGGCAGAAGATCTCCGGCGGTCACGTCCTGGACTGCTTGATGGCCGCCATTATCTTCTCCCTGGCGGTCACATGCAGTTTTTCGCCATAGCTGCAGTGACTGCAGGGTAATCCCGGCCGTAAACCAGTCCGATGACGTCACCGCCGGGGAAGCAGGTAATCAGTTGTGCTGCGCCGGGATTCTGATGTAGCAGAGCTGGATCATCGTGGGACACTCGTTACTATGGACTGCGTCGGTCAGGTGGTATACTTTTTTTTTTTTTTCATTTTTTTACAGGAGATCGATGGCGTCGCAGGATGAGACTGTAATAAAAGTAATGAAAACTGTGTTTTGTTTTTTTTTATTAAATTAAAAAACTTTTTTATGAACATTCACCCGTCCGGGTACATAAACAATTTAACTATTTACATACAGGGACCCTGTCCGGGTTATTTATAATTCTTTGGCAGGGGTGTTCCAGGTACCACCTGGTACTCTTCTGATGCTTGCCAAACATCCGAGGCACCAAGGACCACCAGGACCTGATGACGTCGTGTGGCCTGTACAGTCAAGTCGTGACCCGCTATCTGGGTCTGTGTGGCCACCTCTTTCATCTCCATCCGGGTCTGGAACCCTATGTCCCGGACTGAACGAACCCCATGGGGCCTAACAGGCGCCGGGTACAGGCCAGCTATACTTATCATGTCCATAGCTGGGGCTGCTGAGGAGACCACTGAGGGAGGCTTGGGAGATTTACGGCGTGGGGTGGGCACTTTTGCAGAGGCCTGGATGTGGGAGGCTGAAGGCTCCGAGGGTCTCACAGGTTCCTGACACTCTGGGGAGTAGGGGTCGCACCTGGCAACATTTAGGGCGTACCATCCATTGTAACCCCAGTGTCGGGTGTAAGTCACCAAGTCTCCTGGCAACAGGTCCCTCCCCGGGTGTCCTTCTGGGAGGTGAGCCTCCACGTCCCGCCGGTTCACAAAAACTTCTAAATAAAGTCCAGGCTCCTGGATGAAGCCCCAACCACCTTTCAATTTAAAGCTCCGTACTGCACCCTTACGCCACGGCTCACACAGGGTTCCTTTATCCTTTCTCATCTGGTCCTTATCTGCCCGGTCCTTCTCCAGGTTACGTTGCCGAAGTTTTTGGATTCTCGCTGCTCCCTTTGTCGCTCTGCTTCCCGCTCCCAACATCTCCACTCTTCCTCCTGACGCCGGTTGAAATTCTCCTCCACCAGCTGCTCCATGTCTCCACCATCAAACTGCAGCTTACAGTGTCCGGTTTGCGGCAGCTCTCCTGGCGCCCCCCAGTCCTGGCGGCGCTCACCTGCAGAGGAAGCAGCCGGCTCTGGAACAGATGACAGTCGGGGCTCCGGTACAGATAGGTAGACCTCTGGTGCCTGCGCGGCCTCCTCCATGAGGACGGGTGTCGCTTCTTCTGTCTCAGCGACGGGGGCAGACAGCGGGATCTGGGGTGCTGCCGGTGCAGCGTTTTTTGCACGAACGGGTGCCTCCACTGCGACAACATCAACCGGATCACATTGCAAGGACTCCTCTACTAGAACAGGTGCCTCACCTTCCGGTACAGACACTTCAGGTAAGAGGGATTGGCACCGCTCCAAGTTTAGTTTTAGGGCACGCCAGCTCGCTTCCATCCTGGCGACCTCCTCCCGGTGCCGGGCCAGGCCTCTTAGGGTATCCTCCGCTTCTTGCAGCATAGGAGGGTTTCCAGGCCGGGTGCCCAACGGTGGTTCCGTGGCGATCGGGTCGCTTCCGTGGGGGGAGAGCTCTGAGTCTGACTGCTCCATCCCTTCACACTTCTGCTCGTGTCCATTAGCCATCTCTGCCAAGTCACATGTGTCATTAGCATCTGGAGAGGGCCCCTCTTTTGTAGGGAGGCGGGACCTTCGTGTTAGTTTCCGCACACTGAGGAGGATGAGGAGGCGGAACTGAAGAGCTGTGGGGAACGATCTTACATTGCAGTACCATTTAGAGCCATCGTTTTCGCGTCACTGAGTGAGTGTACACCCATGAAGAGCACGCCCTTCTTCTTCACCAGTGCCTCGTCGTGACGCAGATATGGCGGAAAAATGGCAAATACATTCTCTGATGATTTTAGCAATTCTCAAGCACAAAACCAGTTCAATTCAGGCACACAGGACTTGCTTATAGCGAGCTACAGAATCCTGTTCGTGACGCCCAAGTTGAGTCGCACAGAGCCAGAGGTTTTGGGGGTACTCGGCACCGAGCCCGTCGACTTCTATGGGGTATGTCACGGCTTTACCCGGCAATTGAATCAGAGTCTATTTTACTATGTAGAAGTGTATAAACTATAAATATATGTATATATATATATGTCACAATGACATGTATATATATATATATTGTGAGACAGTGAGAATATGTGTATTGAATGGGGTGTATATTTCACCTAGCTACTTTACTGACTGGTATATGGGAGGTGTGTGGCTTTGTAGACCTAGTGGTAGAGAAAGGTCACTACACCTTACATTCAGTACACACTTGCAGCTCAGGCCTGAAATCACTCAGGTGTTAATTAGGAGACCAGAAGTAGGTGTGTTGGAACACAGTCAGAGAGCTTGCTTAGTCTGGACAAGGGGTCCAGGCACAGAAGATGTCTCCAGGAGTTTGAGCTATCTCAGTCTGGGTACAGGAAGTACCCCGGCCACAGGAGTAGTCTCAGTGAGAATCCGTGCGAATAGCGGCTGAATAGGAGTGGATCTCTCTCAAGTCTGGACATTGAAGGTGCCTTCAGACACAAGGAGGAGTATCTGTGAAACTCCATACTGGTAACATATATCATATGTGTTGTTTTGGGTCAGGCTGGTAGAGCCGGGACCCAGATAGACAGGGCAATCTATCTATGTGTAATTAGTGGCTAGACAAGCCCAGGTTTTCTGTTTATGCTTTATTTTTATCTGTTTGCTGTGGACTTTAATAAAGCTGGTTGCGGCCAGTTTTTCACCAGAACTGCTGTCTGAATGAACTGTTTCATGTCACTGTGTCTACCCAGACAGCGATCCTGAAGCTAAATCCCCTGGAAATGTTACAATTGGCGGAGAATGCTGGGGCAGCACAGTGGCTGATACAATTGGTGCTGGAATGTGCGTGCGGCACAGTGGTGAGAGACAGCAATAAAGGTGAAGTCTGTTAAGCAGCAGCAGAGAAAAAAAAAGTGTGTCAGCAAAAACGTCTGATTGGAGAAGTCTTAAAGAGACAGTAGCCCTAATAGAGTTTGCAAAAGAGAAAAAAAAAAAGTGTGTCTGCACAGCAAAGCTGAACTTGTTGTGGAAAAGACTGTGGAGTGTGCAGCAGCAAAGAGAAACGTCTATTGGAGCAGTCTTAAAGAGACAGTGGCCCTAATAGAGTTTGCAGAGAAAAAAAAAAAAAGTGTCTGCACAGCAGAGCTGAAATTTTCTGTGGAAAAGACTGTGGAGTGTGTATGTCTTGAGTGAAGACTGCCGTTGTTGAGACAGAGAAGTCTGACAGCATGGATGACAGCATGGAGGCGCTGTTTGAACAAATGGCGCAAGTTAATATGCAACATAAGACTGCCGTGGTTGAGACAGATAAGTCCGGCAGTATGGAGGAGCTCATTGAGTACCTGGTCCAGGCCCAGCGGAGCATGCAGCAGAGCATGGAGCGGCAGCGCCTGCAGCACCAGCAGCGCATGCAGCAGGCCCAGCAGCAATTCCTGCAGCAGCAGCAGGAGAATAACCGGTTATTTGTTGAGCGGATGGCAGCACAAAAAAAGGATTTCGGTGCCGCGTCCCGAAGTAATGTTGTGAAGGCACCTGCGTTGTCCGCTGTAAAGAAGGCGGTAAGACGGTCCTTGGAAAAAATGACACCTCGTGACGATGTGGAGGTATATCTCACTAGGTTTGAGAGACTGGCAGAGAAGGAGAATCTGCCCCTATCTGAGTGGGCCATGATGGTCGCACCCTATCTGATTGGAGAACCCCAAATAGCCTATGCTGACCTGAGCGAGCAGGACAGCCAAGACTATGCCAAGCTGAAAGCGGAGATTCTTACCCGGCTGGGTGTTACGGTGACAGCCCGTGCCAGGGGAGTTCATGACTGGAGATGCAGTTGGGAGTCTGCAGTAAGCAAACCTGATTATGGAGTTGAAAAGGTGATAGTGAACCGCTACACCCGAGCATGTCCTCTTGAGGTACAGCCAGAGGTCGGACAAGGAGACCACCAGGACGCCAATCGTCTGGTCAGCCTGATGGAGAAGGCCTTCGCCAGCAAAGACTGTCTCCGTGACCAGCCGTCTGAGAGGTCGTCACTTCAGAGTTCCCGGACGCTGAACTCTCGCGGTAAGAGCGTTCCAGCTGTTGGGGACATGGGGTATGCTGATAAGCGGGTTCGGGCCCGAGGGGACATATGGGTGGGAGAGTGTGATGGACAGTGTTGGAGATGTCGTGAAATTGCAGCCAACTGTCCAATAGAGGGGGAGCCTATGTATTGTGATGTTTGCAGATCCCTCTCTCCCTGCGCAGAGCCTGTGTGTGTGTCCACCTCAGCCGAAGAGACTGGACCACAGGTGTCCCCGGTGGTTGTAAATGACTGCCCAGCACAGGCCCTCTTGGACTCAGAGAGTCCAGTGACTTCCGTATGTGACAGCCTGATTGATAGGGACTTCATCCCTGATAAGCACCTGAGTATGGTGTGCATCCATGGAGACACCAAAGTCTACCCAGAGACTGCCGTGGACTTGGTCCCCAAACTCGGGGAGGTTTCATATGAAGTGGGGGTAGTGAAGAACCTGGTGCACCCCGTCATATTGGGTAATGACTTTCCCCGATCTAAGGGTCTCTGGGGGAGAAATGTTTCTGATGGACAGTGTGATGAAGCTCCTACTGAGGGTGCGCAGTCCCGAGGGGCGGAACACAATGCTAGTGGGCCGTTAAACTTATGTGATGATGATAATGATAATGATGATGATGATGATGATCATGATAATGATGATGACCATGATAATGCTGATGCTGATAATGATAGTGATGATGATCATGATAGTGATGATGATACTGATCATAGTCATGATAATGATATTGATAATAATGATGACTGTGATAGTGATGAAATTCCTTTGCAGGTGATGTTGGGAGACGAGGATGGTGGTTCTCGGGAACCGAGTGTCCCTGACTTACCTGTGTCCTGTGACAATTTTGAGAGTGAGCAGTGGCGAGACCCCTCTCTTAGGACGGCACAGGAAAATATGATTGTTCTAAATGAGGTTTCCCAGGAGCCTGGCTCTGAGGAGAGGTTTCCTCATGCTGCCATGGACAATAGCCTATTGTATAGGGACACTGAAGTACAGGGAGAGGTCGTGAGTCAGCTCCTAGTACCTGAGCTATATAGAAGTATAGTGCTGGGGTTGTCACATAGTCACATACTTGAGGGACCAGATGGTGAAGTTAATGTTGTGGATGACATGTTAACTAAGGTTCCAGATCAGGATGTGAATGAGATTGAATTGTATACTCCTGAAAGTGAGCAGGATGAGAATGAGAATGAATTGTATAACCCTGAAAGTGACCCGGATGTGGCTGAGAAAAAGGGGTCAGGCAGGGATATTGGGAGTGATGGTGAGTCATCTGATGACAATAAAGTAACCAGTGCAAATGAGGAAGGCATGGTAGCAGAGGAGGTTGAGAGTCCTGAGAAGAAAGCTGATACTGACCTTACAGCCAGACAGAAGATGGCATCTGAAGATGTTTTACAGTTGGCCGGTTCCCTGGCGAAGACTAAGGTGAAAGGAGGAGAGCTGAGCTTTTAAGGCAGGACTCTGAAACTGAACACAGCACAAGTGGATGCTGTTGAAGATGAGAAGTTGTCGGTGTGCGGTGTGGATCTGCATCATGCCAAGGACTCTGAAGGTGATGCTGCAGAGGTGGAAAAAGCCATAGAAGTGGTAGACACCAAACCAGATGCCTCATCAGTAGCTGCAACTCGTGAAGCTCAGGCTGGAAGTTCGGCGCCCGGCGCCCAGCGGTGTTCCCGAGTGATACCAAGGATCTGGATAAGTCACAAGATGAGATTTTGAGACATCGGGCTGGCGTTGGTGAGCTCAAGCGCACTTTCAGGGAGGCTACATCGGAGCCACGTCCCAACAAATAGGAAAAGCTATGTGTCACTCCGTTGCCGCTACAGACACACGGGAGCCCAGATGGGATGCAGAACGTGGTGGAAGAGAAGAATCGGCGGGTTCTGAGTATACAGATGCAGCTATCAAGGAGAACTTGAAAGCTGGAATAAATGGAGATATTGGAGACCATAATGATGTGACTGAAGAAGTAGAATGTAAGACTGACGGTAGGGCTTCTGAGCATGTCCTACCAGAAGAGCCTGAAGAAGGGGCTGAAGACATAAAGGACGTCCAACAGGTACAAGATGAATTGATTACTTCTCAGAAAAAACTCCAAACTGTGATGAAGGAGCGTGATGAGAGCCATGAGCATCTTCTGGAGAAGCTCAATGAAGTAAAGAAGGTTCAAGGGGAACTAGAGAAAGGTGAAAAAACCCCTATACCTCCTGTGACAGTTGGTGACACAGGGTCAGTGCCCCAAAAACAGGAGGTACGAGAGTTTCTGTGGAAGAATCAGCAGAGGTGTTCTGACGTGCCTGGTCGTACTTCTCTGGCCAGGCACTATATCGAAACTGAGCCCGGCCCTAAGGTCAAGATGAGGCCGTGTAGGATACCCGAGGCCCGCAGAGAGCATAGGCCTGGGAGGGTACAGGGTAGTACGGATGCTTCAGATGAAGAGAAAGCTGATGCTGGCTGTGACTCAGGTGAAGATACAGATGACAGTGGTGAAGATGAAGCTGATGAGGGCCATGACTGGTCCAGAGTTCACTGTCTCTGTTGGTTTGTTAACCAGCCCTCCGGTCTGGATGACCAGCCCTCCGGTCTGGAGAAGAGGGGGGGGATATGTGAGACAGTGAGAATATGTGTATTGAATGGGGTGTATATTTCACCTAGCTACTTTACTGACTGGTATATGGGAGGTGTGTGGCTTTGTAGACCTAGTGGTAGAGAAAGGTCACTACACCTTACATTCAGTACACACTTGCAGCTCAGGCCTGAAATCACTCAGGTGTTAATTAGGAGACCAGAAGTAGGTGTGTTGGAACACAGTCAGAGAGCTCGCTTAGTCTGGACAAGGGGTCCAGGCACAGAAGGTGTCTCCAGGAGTTTGAGCTATCTCAGTCTGGGTGCAGGAAGTACCCCGGCCACAGGAGTAATCTCAGTGAGAATCCGTGCGAATAGCGGCTGAATAGGAGTGGATCTCTCTCAAGTCTGGACATTGAAGGTGCCTTCAGACACAAGGAGGAGTATCTGTGAAACTCCATACTGGTAACATATATCATATGTGTTGTTTTGGGTCAGGCTGGTAGAGCCGGGACCCGGATAGACAGGGCAATCTATCTATGTGTAATTAGTGGCTAGACAAGCCCAGGTTTTCTGTTTATGCTTTATTTTTATCTGTTTGCTGTGGACTTTAATAAAGCTGGTTGCGGCCAGTTTTTCACCAGAACTGCTGTCTGAATGAACTGTTTCATGTCACTCTGTCTACCCAGACAGCGATCCTGAAGCTATATCCCCTGGAAATGTTACAATATGTATTCTATGTGTGTATATTTTGTGTTTACAACGAAAGAAAGGGTTTTTTTTGTTGCGATATTTTGTTCCCATAGACTTACATGGGACTTCCGGTATCGAAATCGGATATCGACGATATTTAGTGCTATCGGCGATACAATTTCGATACGATATTTTTAGATATCGAGCACTATCGCTCAACACTACTCGGCACCCATACTCATTCAACTTGATGCGTCACAGCCGTTCATTGTAGAGGTAGACGCTTCCGAGGTAGGGGTGGGAGCAGTATTGTCACAAGGTTCGTCCCCTGGTAAGTGGCATCCGTGCGCCTTTTTCTCTAAAAAATTGTCGTCCGCTGAGAGGAATTACGATGTCGGCAATAGGGAACTCTTGGCCATTAAGTTAGCTTTTGAGGAGTGGCGCCATTTTTTGGAGGGGGCAGTCCATCCGGTCACCGTCATCACCGATCACAAGAATCTGCTATATCTGGAGTCCGCAAAACGTCTGAATCCCAGACAAGCTAGGTGGTCGTTGTTTTTTACCAGGTTTAATTTTGTCGTCATATATCGTCCTGGGTCAAAAAATGTAAAGGCGGATGCCTTATCTCGTAGTTTCACTGGGGCCGGGAATACGGATGACCCGGTTCCTATCCTTCAGGAGGGGGTGGTGGTGTCGGCAGTATGCCCTGAGCTTGAGGAGGAGGTATTGGAGGCTCAAGGGGACGCCCCTGTTGGACCTCCAGGGAGACTGTTTGTTCCAGATCAGTTGCGACAAAAGATGATCGAGGCACACCATAACTCAGCTTTGGCAGGACACCCAGGGAGTAAAGCAACTGTGGATCTCCTCTCGCGTCGGTTTTGGTTGCCTAACTTACATAGGGAGGTGGTAACTTTTGTCGCGTCCTGTGGGGTTTGTGCGCGCTCTAAGACCCCACATACCCGTCCGTCTGGGGACCTCTTACCTATGAAGATCCCGGAGCGTCCTTGGACTCATCTGTCCATGGACTTTATTACGGACCTCCCGCCGTCTTCGGGTAAAACGGTCATACTCGTTGTAGTGGACAGATTCAGCAAGATGGCACATTTCATCGCTCTTCCTGCTCTTCCTAATGCTAAAACTCTTGCGCAGGTGTTCATTGGGGAGATTGTGAGGCTTCACGGGGTACCCTCCGATGTGGTGTCTGATCGGGGGTCTCAGTTTGTGTCCAAATTCTGGAAGACATTTTGTACACAGGGGGGGATGCATTTATCGTTTTCATCGGCTTTTCATCCTCAGACCAATGGTCAGATGGAACGTCTGAACCAGAGCTTGGAGACATATCTCCGGTGTTTTGTGTCAGAGAACCAGGAGGACTGGGCTTCTTTTTTGCCTCTGGCAGAGTTTGCTCTTAATAATAGGCGGAGCGAGTCCACTGGTAAGTCCCTGTTTTTTGGGGCATATGGTTTTCACCCCCAGTTTTGTACTTTCAGTAGGGGGGGCTCTTCGGGGTTCCTGAGGAAGAACGATTTTCATCATCACTCGCTTCAGTGTGGAGAGGGGTGCTGAATAATCTGAATACTATGGGGAACCGATACAAACGTATGGCTGATAGGAGGAGAGTGTCTGGTCTGGACCTAAGTGTGAACGATCGGGTATGGTTGTCTACCAGGAATATAAAACTTAAGGTTCCCTCCTGGAAACTGGGTCCCAGGTTCATTGGGCCGTACAGGATCAGTTCTATAATTAATCCGGTGGCATTTCGTCTTGACCTCCCCCCTACGTTTAAAATTCACAACGTGTTCCACAGATTGTTGCTTAAGAGGTATGTGGCGCCGGTGATACCGTCACCTTTACCTCCTCCTCCAGTGGTGGTCAATGGTAACTTGGAGTTTCAGGTATCGAAAGTCGTCGATTCACGCTTTAATCGTCGGTTCCTTCAGTACCTGGTTCATTGGAAGGGGTATGGTCCTGAGGAGAGGATGTGGGTTCCTGCGTTGGATATTAACGCAGACCGATTAATTCGGGCCTTCCACATGACTCACCCGGATAAACCTGGCCCTGAGGGTCCGGAGGCCCCTCGTAGAAGGGGGGGTACTGTCACGGGTGTGTCGCCACAAAGATCGTCACGATTACACAGCCTGACTTCTCGCAGCTGAGTTTTTGGTGCTTTGTATTTTTCGGCAGTGAGGGAGTTAATTCTCTCTCTCTGTGCTAGATGAGGCCCAGCCTCGCCCAGCTGCAGTCAATGCTGCAGTAGTGAGACTCATTCAAATACCTGCCAGTCTGTTAGGGAAGTTGTCGGTAAAAGCATTCCTTGCAGACAAACAGAGCGGCTCGTGGTATTTTGGAGTTTGGAGTGAAGTGTACTTTGTGTGGTTTTTTCCCTTCCTCGCTTTATTATTTATCTCCTTACCCGTTGGTGTTCCCTGTGTTGTTGTGGTGCGAGTTTTTGTATGCAAGGTGGTTTTTGGTTTTCCCCTTGTACTGTCTCGTTCGTCTAGTACTGTGTGTTGGCTTATATTATTCTGTCCCCGGATGTTGTGATCGGGGTCCTTCTCAGGACTAGATTACTGAGGTTCAGGGATCCTCAGGAGATAGGGGTTATGCTGGCGGCCTGGACCTCTGTACCTTTAACAGTACCTCCAGGTAGAGGGATTAGTTAGGGCCCCAGCTTAGGGTCAGCTTAGGCCCCTGACCTCCTGTACGCAGAGACTGCGTGACACATACTCACCCTCCCCGTGCCATCGCTGAACGTCCCGGCCAGCAATCCTGCGTTCTCCCCTGCTTCCTGCAGCTCTCCAGCGCTGAGCGGTGATGTAATACCGCTCATTAAGGCCATGAATATGGAGGCCACGTCCATGGGAGTGGCGTCGCGTCCATATTACATGACCTTAATGAGCGGGTATTACGTCACCGCTCAGCGCTGGAGAGCTGCAGGAAGCCGGGGAGAAGGCAGGATTGCAGGGACGTTCAACGATGGCACGGGGAGGGTGAGTATGATGTCCCAGCCACCGGCTCCTGCCGCCGCATCCCCTCCCCCGCTGGTTTCTGCCCTATGACTCGTGTATAAGCCGAGGGGGCATTTTCAGCACAAAAAAAGGTGCTGAAAATCTCGGCTTATACACCAGTATATACGGTAGATGTAATGATATGACTCCGGACTGAACAAGATATCGTAATGGCACGTAATCTCAATTATACATGTCAATATGGTCTCAGTTAGTGCATCACAATGGATACTATAATGCCATAAGAAAAGGATCATTAATCAGTCCATATATCATAATTTAGACATTTTAATATCATCTGCATACTCCCATATAAGCACTTAATAGTCAAAATGTGTCCAAGGCAAAAGACATAGTCGAAACATGCATAGCTATAATTAGTGCATCAGAATAATTACCTGGACCAAAAAGTACTAAAGCGCCTCCACAGTGAGCCCTCCCCGACGCGCGTTTCGGCGAAATGGCCTTTATCAAGGGGTGAAGGAAAAAAGGAAACGGTAGGGTATAAAAACACCACATCCACCAATAGACTGGCCAAGATTGCTCATGGGACTGCACCTAACATTGATAGTCCAATGACATCTGATACCCATAATGCTTATGTGAGGCATGCCAAGTGTCAAAGTACTGCATGCGATCTGATTCGGCAGCGTCACCACCGCCATGTGTGACGCGTATGTTGCCACGGCAACCCGAGACGCCAGACAGCGTCGGCATCACATGGCTGGCGAAGTCACAATCATGTGACCAATCGTCATGCCAACGAAGATGCTGAGAGCGGCCGGACGGGCCGGAAGCCACAGCACACAAGCGTTCTAGCGGATGGTGAATCGAGCCACATGCAGGCAAATAAAAAAAAAAAAAAAAATTTCATAAGGGTAAATATATTATGTCACAGATGGCAAGATTCCAAATGCTTATCCCAATCAAAGGGGCACCAGTGTTAAAGGATTCTTTGTAAGCACAGAACACATGAATATTTTGAAATTGGAATATTAAGGAACTACACATAACGGGAGGATCCCCTCATCACATATAGTTACAGACAAAGAATAAATACAATATATATTATATATATAAATGTAGGCAATATATAAAAAAAAAATCAAAAATATATATATATGGTCAAAACATACATTAGCAATTAACCATAACTTGAAACTAACAAGACAAAATACATATTTGTGATGAATGAGTCCCAATCCGTAGAAGAACGATGGAAAATGTTCCAGATGGTTGATCAGTCAAAATCTCACTGAAGATACGGATACAGGAACACAGCATAACCAATATTTCATGGCCAAAGAAATCGGTAGAGTGTGAAAATACTAAAATCCAGAATAAAAAGAAATAATTAAAATCAACGTGAAACACGTCACATGTAATAGTGGAAAAGACCTATAGCAATACCAGATGAGTCAATCATAAGAATGGGACAAAACTAATTGCCTCATTAAGACCTTTAGGATGGACCGTATCTAAAGTCCAGATCCATTTCGTTTCAGATTGTGACAGTTTTTGTGTTAGGTTACCACCGTGAATCCCAGGGTCTATCATATCTATCCCTCTAATTCGTAATTGGGAACTATCACAGCCATGATGAAGTTTAAAGAGGCGTGGTATAGTCCTAAGTGTGGCCAGGTCCTCATGGTCGATGGCCGCCTGAATCCCCAAAACATGTTCACGGACACGTACTTTTAATTGGCGTGTCGTCATTCCAATATATATCAAACTACACGGGCATAAGGCAAAATAAACTACATATCTGGAGGTAAATGAAATGTGTCTCCTGATATCATATTTTCTAGTGCCCGTGGAATTAAAGAACGTAGTTGTATGGTCCATGTTTGGGCAGGCGACACAACGACCACAGGGAACACTGCCACACCTAGGACGACCACCATCCAAAAAAGTAGATTTTTTCTCACCCTGATAATGGCTATGAACCAAATAATCCCTGAGATTTCTGGAGCGTCTAATTGTTATGCTTGACATCTGTGGCAAAATTTGATTCAAAATAGGGTCTGTCTGAAGAATCGGCCAAGCCCTTTGGAGAGAACCTCTCATACGTGCAAACTGGGCATGGTAATTGGTGATAAATCTGATTGTCTGATCTGATTTCTTAAACTTATTTTTATATAGTAGAGTCTGACGTGAATAATTTTTGGCCCTATTAAAGGCTCTTTTAATAGCCCTTCTACTATAACCACGTTCCAGAAACCTATTGGAAAGGTCCTTCGCTTGAGTTTTGAAATCCTGATCATTAGAGCATATCCTGAGAAGACGCAGAATTGCCCAATGGGAATTGAATTAATCAGAGGTCTTGGATGTGAGGAGGAGTGTTGTGAATGTGCTAGAAATGAATTCTGAGCAGAAGCTCCCTCTGGTGGTTACAAACAGTACTGAACTATTCAATGAAGATTGTGAAGATTGGCGATCAGGTGTTACTGACTGGTCTTATATAAGGGAGGTTCCCTCCCATCAGGGTTGCCGGTGATCAATTATTCTGGTCTCAACTCTTGTTCCTGGTTCACTTTGAAGCTTGCTGTTTCGTACCTGCATCTTCTGCTTACAGATAAGACATTTTCTTCTTTTAGTTTTTTGTGCTTGCTTTTTGCATTTTGTCCTGCACTTCTGTGGGGGTCTGCCAGGTCCCCTCCGGGGGCTTGTGCTCCTCTCAGTTTAGTTCAGCCAGTTGTTTGTTCATTTGCCTTTTCCAGTTTTTCTTCAGTGGCTGCGGCTTAGTTTTGTTACACCAGAGAACTAATTTAGGTGGTAGAGGTCGTGTGATCTCAGGTGTTTTTGCAATTAGTGTGTTGGTATTTTTTTAGGGTTTTTTGGATTGCAGTAAGTGACCTTCCTATCCTTTTCTGTCTAGGAAGATTGGGCCCCAACGTTTGCTCATACTATTTTCTGTCTGTGTCTGTATTTCCTCTTGTCTAACCGCCATTACATGTTTGGGGGCTTCCTATGTTCTTTGGGGATCTGCTCCGGGGCAAATAGTTTTCCTCTTTCTATCTTTAGGTGAAGTTAGCTTCTCAGGCTGTGACGAGGCATCTAGGACCAACGTAGGTACGCTCCACGGCTGCCTTTAGTTGTGGTGGTTAGTCAGGGTACTGCAATCCAATAGATTCCAACCTCTCTGGTGTATTGCCTTTTTTGCCTGCTCTCCTCAGCTACCAAATCATAACAGTATCACCGGCCTAAAACTGATAATTATATGGTACTCACAGAAAGGAAAAATAGTGTGAAAGAAAGAAGATTGTCAGAGTTGTCAGAGATTTATTTTTTTTTTTTCCCTCTGTATCTCTGGGTGCTGAGGAGGATTTTTTTTCTCTCAATGGAGTTTGCACAGTTGTCTGGCCGTGTGGATCAGCTTGCCACTGAAGTTCGGAGTATTGCTACCTATCTTGCAGGGTTGCCTGTTGTGGAACCTAGGATTCCCATGCCAGATTTGTTTTTAAGGGATCGAGCTAAATTTCTGAATTTCAAAAATAACTGTAAGTTGTTTTTTGCCTTAAAATCGAAGTCCTCAGGGAACGCAGCACAGCAGGTTCAAATTGTCATCTCTCTCCTGCGCGGCGATCCTCAGGATTGGGCTTTTTCCCTGACACCTGGGGACCCTGTTTTGAGTAATGTTGATGCATTTTTTCAGGCTCTGGGGTTATTGTACGATGAGCCTAATGTCACTGATCAAGCTGAAAAAGCTTTGTTGGCATTAAATCAGGGACTTGAGGACGCTGAGTTATACTGTCAGAGATTCCGAAGGTGGGCAGTCCTGACCAAATGGAATGACGATGCTTTGGCAGCCCTTTTTCGGAAGGGTCTGTCAGAGAATGTAAAGGATGTTATGGTGGGATTCCCTGTCCCTCTGGTCTCAGTGATTCTATGTCATTAGCGATTAAAATTGACAGACGTTTGCGTGAGCGTAGAGGTATGCGTGGAATAGTGTTGCCTTGTGAACCAGCATCTGAACCCATGCAGTGTGATAGAGTGACTTCTGGGGCACAGCGTCATGAGTTTCGAAAACGCAATGGGTTATGTTTCTACTGTGGTGATGCCTCTCATGCTATTTCAGTCTGCCCTAAGCGGGGAAGACTTTTTGCACGTTCAGTTGTCTTGGGTAGTGTTCAGACTAAATTTTTGTTGACTGTTACCCTGATTTGCTCCCTGTCCACATTTTCTGCTCAGGATTTTGTTGATTCGGGAGCAGCTATTAACCTGATGGATTTTGATTTTGCTAAACGTTGTGGGTTTCCCTTGATACCCCTACGGAAGTCTATTCCCCTACTGGGGATCGATTCTACCCCTTTAGCTGAGAATAAACCCCAGTTCTCTACTCAGGTGATAATGAGGGTTGAACCTGATCAACAGGAGAGTTGCAAATTTTTGGTGCTGTATAATCTGCATGACATTATTGTACTGGGTTTCCCTTGGTTACAGTCTCATAATCCTGTTTTGGATTGGAAATCTGTGTCTGTAACCAGTTGGGGCTGCCAATGTGTTAATGCCAACACTCCTGTTTTTTCTGCCTCCCCCCAGGCTCAGGATGTTCCTGACTTTTTGACTGATTTTTCTGATGTGTTTAGCGAAAGTAAATCTGCATCCTTGCCCCCCCATAGGAGCTATGACTGCGCTATTGAATTAGTGCCTGGTAGTAAATTCCCTAAAGGTCGCCTTTTTAACTTGTCTGTACCTGAACATGACGCTATGCGGTCTTATATCAAGGAGTCATTGGAGAAGGGTCATATCAGACCATCGTCTTCACCCTTGGGTGCCGGTTTTTTCTTTGTGGCCAAAAAGGATGGTTCATTAAGGCCGTGTATTGATTATCGTCTTTTGAACAATATCACTGTGAAATATCAATATCCATTACCCTTGATTTCTGACCTGTTTTCCAGGGTGAAAAGTGCTACTTGGTTTACCAAGCTTGACCTCAGGGGGGCATATAACCTTATTCGCATTAAGCACCGGGATGAATGGAAGACGGCATTTAATACCCCAGAGGGGCATTTTGAGTACCTAGTGATGCCCTTTGGGCTCACTAATGCTCCTTCCGTCTTCCAGTCCTTCATGAATGACATTTTCAGGGATTTTGTGGATAAATTTCTGATTGTTTATTTGGATGATATCTTGATTTTTTCCAATGATTGGGACTCTCATGTGAAACATGTTCGGACTGTGTTCCAGATTTTGAGAGAGAATGCTCTGGATATGAAGGGATCAAATTGTCTTTTTGGCGTACAGAGGATCTCATTTCTGGGATTCATTTTGTCCCCATCTGTTATTGAAATGGACCCGGTCAAGGTTCAGGCCATCTGTGATTGGGTCCAACCTACTTCATTAAAGGCTCTTCAGAGATTCTTGGGTTTTGCCAATTTTTATCGTAAATTTATTGGTAATTTCTCTGTTATTGTTAAACCATTGACTGATTTGACCAAGAAGGGTTCTGATGTGGTGAATTGACCTCCTGAGGCAGTTTCTGCGTTTCAGGAACTTAAGCAGAGATTCACTTCTGCTCCTGTTCTACGGCAGCCTGATGTTTCTCTGCCATTTCAGGTGGATGTTGATGCCTCTGAAATTGGGGCAGGTGCTGTTTTGTCCCAAAGAGATCCAGAGACCTCTAAAAGTAACCCTTGTGCCTTTTTCTCTCAAAAATTTTCTCCAACTGAACGTAATTATGACGTGGGTAATCGGGAGTTATTGGCCATGAAGTGGGCTTTTGAAGAGTGGAGACATTGGCTGGAGGGAGCCAAACATCAGGTGGTGGTCCTCACGGACCATAAGAATCTGGTTTATCTGGAATCAGCCAAGCGACTTAATCCTAGACAGGCCAGGTGGGCCTTGTTTTTCACACGTTTTAACTTTGTGGTTTCCTTTCTTCCTGGCACTAAGAATGTTAAAGCGGATGCCCTCTCGAGGAGTTTCCTTGCTGACTCTCTCGAGTTATCTGATCCTATTGTTATTTTGAAAGAGGGTGTAGTTCTTTCCGCCATCTCGCCCAATTTGAGACTGGCTCTGGAAGGGTGTCAGGAGGATAAACCCGAACTCTGCCCTATTGGGAAATTGTTTGTCCTAGACCGGTGGAAAAAGAGTGTGAAGTCTGAGATTCATTGTTCCGCATTGGCCGGTCATCCCGGAATTTTTGGTACCAGAGACTTGGTTAGTCGGTCCTTTTGGTGGCCTACTTTGTCTCGTGACGTCAGGGAATTTGTGCAGTCCTGCGGGACTTGCTCTCGCTCCAAGCCTTGCTCTCGCCCTAGTGGTTTGTTGATGCCATTGCCTGTGCCCAAGAGACCATGGACCCATATCTCTATGGACTTCATTTCCGACCTCCCTGTTTCTCAGAGAATGACCGTTATCTGGGTGATTTGTGATAGGTTTTCCAAAATGATACATCTTGTGCCATTACCTAAGTTGCCTTCCTCCTCCGAATTGGTGCCTTTGATCCTTCAGCACGTGGTTCGGTTACACGGTATTCCTGAGAACATTGTGTCTGACAGAGGAGTCCAGTTTGTTTCCAGATTTTGGAGGACTTTTTGTTCTAAACTTGGTGTTCAATTGTCTTTCTCCTCAGCTTTTCATCCTCAGACCAATGGACAAACTGAGAGAACAAACCAGACATTGGAGACTTATCTGAGATGCTTTGTGTCTGCTGACCAGGATGACTGGGTCTCTTTTTTGCCTTTGGCTGAGTTTGCCCTTAATAATAGGGCTAGCTCTGCAACCTTGAAATCTCCATTTTTCTGCAATTTTGGGTTTCACCCTCGATTTTCTTCAGGACAGAAGGAGGCTTCTGTCTGTCCAGGTTTTGACTCTGTTGTGGAGCGTATGCAGCAGATTTGGGACCAGGTAGTGGAGAGGTTGTCCCTCTCTCAGGAGAGGGCCCAGCGGTTTGCCAACCGGCATAGGACTGATGGTCCTCGGTTTGAAGTGGGGGACTTGGTCTGGTTGTCCTCAAGAAATATCCCTATGAGAGTTGCATCTCCTAAGTTTAAGTCTAGGTTCATTGGACCTTATAAGATCATGGAGATTCTTAATCCTGTTTCCTTTCGTTTACTTCTTCCAGGGACATTTAAAATCCATAACGTGTTCCACAAGTCCTTATTGAAGAGGTTTGTCGAGCCAGTGGTTCCTATGGCTGTGCCTCCTGACCCTGTTTAGGTTGAGGGCAATCTGGAGTATGTGGTTGAGAAAATATTGGATTCTCGTTTTTCTAGACGGAAACTCCAGTATTTGGTTAAGTGTAGAGGTTATGGTCAGGAGGACAATTCTTGGGTGTTTGCTTCGGACATTCATGCAAGAAGACTCATCCGTGCGTATCACAGAGCTCATCCTGACCGACCTGGTTGCCCAAATGAGGGTTCGGTGACCCCTCCTCAAGGGGGGGTACTGTTGTGAATGTCCTAGAAATGAATTCTGAGCAGAAGCTCCCTCTGGTGGTTACAAACAGTACTGAACTATTCAATGAAGATTGTGAAGATTGGCGATCAGGTGTTACTGACTGGTCTTATATAAGGGAGGTTCCCTCCCATCAGGTTTGCCGGTGATCAATTGTTCTGGTCTCAACTCTTGTTCCTGGTTCACTTTGAAGCTTGCTGTTTCGTACCTGCATCTTCTGCTTACAGATAAGACATTTTCTTCTTTTAGTTTTTTGTGCTTGCTTTTTGCATTTTGTCCTGCACTTCTGTGGGGGTCTGCCAGGTCCCCTCCGGGGGCTTGTGCTCCTCTCAGTTTAGTTCAGCCAGTTGTTTGTTCATTTGCCTTTTCCAGTTTTTCTTCAGTGGCTGCGGCTTAGTTTTGTTACACCAGAGAACTAATTTAGGTGGTAGAGGTCGTGTGATCTCAGGTGTTTTTGCAATTTGTGTGTTGGTATTTTTTTTAGGGTTTTTTGGATTGCAGTAAGTGACCTTCTTATCTTTTTCTGTCTAGGAAAATTGGGCCCCAACGTTTGCTCATACTATTTTCTGTCTGTGTCTGTATTTCCTCTTGTCTAACCTCCATTACATGTTTGGGGGCTTCCTATGTTCTTTGGGGATCTGCTCCGGGGCAGATAGTTTTCCTCTTTCTATCTTTAGGTGAAGTTAGCTTCTCAGGCTGTGACGAGGCGTCTAGGACCAATGTAGGTACGCTCCACGGCTGCCTTTAGTTGTGGTGGTTAGTCAGGGTACTGCAATCCAATAGATTCCAACCTCTCTGGTGTATTGCCTTTTTTGCCTGCTCTCCTCAGCTACCAAATCATAACAGAGGAGGCGTGGAGCAACATGTTCGTGGATGTCTCCTTTCTAAATATACTGGTTTGTATTGTATCACTGAAGTCTCTCCATATTTTTACATCCAAAAAACTAATAGCATTCACATCAGCAGTATATGTGATGTGGATATTTTTGTCATTGGAATTCAAAAATTGTATGAATTCACCTAGAAGGACAGAGGACCCCTGCCAGATCAGGAAAATATCGTCGATGTACCGCAACCAAAAGGGGATGCGGTCCATCGACGAACACTGATCTGACAGGGGGAGGTCCCTCTCCCACAGCCCCAGGAATAGATTGGCGTAGGTGGGGGCAAAGGACGCCCCCATAGCTGTGCCCTGGAGGTAGAAGGACCCCTTGAAAGAAAAAAATTTTGTGTTAGAGAGAACTCCAAAAGTTCCAATACATGTAGAACGATCTCAGATGGTAAATTCGACTTATTCAAAAAATATTGAGTGGCTGCTAAACCATCCTGATGTCTAATATTTGTATATAGGGATTCAACATCCCCTGTCACCAGGATGGTATCTCGTCTAATATGGAGGCCGTCCACCCGTTTGAGGAACTCACCAGTATCTAAAAGAAAGGAGGGAAGACTCCCCACCATCGGCTGCAACTTGGAGTCAATCCAAAGATTGACCTTTTCAAGATAATTACCTGAGCCAGAGATAATTGGACGCCCCGGGGGCACCTCCAGATTCTTATGTATTTTAGGTAATAAGTACAGGGTAGAAATGGTAGGTTCCTGCACCTGTAGTGCCGAAGCCAGTTCCTTAGTAATAATATCTTCTTGCACTGCTCTATGAAGGATTTTAGACAGTTCATTCACAAACGACATAAGGGGGTTAAAAGTAAGGCGTTTATAACAGGTCGAGTTATTAAGTTGCCTATATGCCTCTTTTTCATAAAGAGATTTAGGCCATATAACTATGTTACCCCCTTTATCAGCTGGCTTCAGCACCACATCAGTAAGTGCCCTCAGGACGTCCAATCTCTCACGCTCACTCTTCGTAAGATTGTCACCACTGACATTTGTGGGAATGTCCATAAAGTCCTTAGTGACAACCTGTACAAAGAGGTCAATCCGTGTGCATGTCGATAGAGGAGGACATTTTTTAGATTTAACCCTGATGGAAGGGGGAATCTTACCTCCCTCAACATGAATATGTTCCATAGATAGCTCTTCTAATTCTTGGAGTGCAATTTGTTCCTGCTCTGTGGGGAATAAAGATTTAAGATGCGAATCAAAAAATGTCTTTTGAAAATCAAAGACCTAGCAAAAAGATGTAGGTCCTTGATCGCCACAAATGTATTGAAGTTAGATTTAGGGGAAAACATGAGACCCTTATTTAATAAAGACAAATCGTCTTCAGTCAAAATATGTGAACTTAAATTAATTACCTTGTTGTTATTCGTCTGATCAGGTGATTTAATTTGCATTCTTTTATAGGGGTGAAAGTTGGTATCCCTCAGTCTCTTCGATCTAGGTCCAGACCTAGTCATCATAGATGAATTAGACCATTCGGAGGAGTCACTCACAGAAGAGAGAGAGCTTACTGAAGGTGCCCCTGACATCTTGGGGACTCTATTATTCGGTTTCCTCCAAAAGTAAACATTTTGTATTGGCAAAATCTTTAGTATCTCTTTGCAATTTAATAGACTGGGTTTCATGGATTTTCTTCACACATAGATCTAAATTGTTCTCAATTTGGTTTTCATAGTTGGTAAATTTGTCTACTGGACATTTAGCCTTGAGATCACGTTCAGCCTCGTCTATTAATTTATCCAGATCTATAATAGCTTAGGAATTCAATTCTACCAATAACTGCATGAGTGTAGATGAACATGCACCACACGCCTCCTCCCATCGTCCAATGAACTCAGTATCCTCAACCGGAAAAGAAGGAGTCACCCGTACTCTTAATCCTCGAGGTATTAGTTTGCAAGAGATATATCTCTCCAAAAAGGCTCGGTTCCACCAAATTTTTGTTCTTTTGATTAGTAGTTTCTCAATGTCACGGGCCTGATTATCAAAAGTTGGCTCAACTGGCAATTGCAAATCAGTCCCACCTGTACCGAATACCTGGTCTATTTGACCAAGCCAAGCTTTGTCCCTGGCTCGGAAATCCATGTCCAAGAAGAAAACAAGACCTGTGCAGAACACAGCAAATGAACAACATAAAAATTTCATGGAAACAGTTGCCCAACAATTAAATTATATCATAATAATGTGGGCCTAATACAAGGACATATAGGAAATCGCAAGGATATATTAACTACAAAAGAAAAAAGACACGACAGAAAATCCCAAAAAGCAATCAAATAAAATATATATAAATTTTATTAATTACATTACATTACCAGGATATACGGCAAGGTAGGACAGAGGTCAAGACCAAAGAAAACATGTGAAGTGAGAGGCACACCGTATTGGAGATGGGGATGCAAAACATTTTACAGATAGATGTAATGATATGACTCCGGACTGAACAAGATATCGTAATGGCACGTAATCTCAATTATACATGTCAATATGGTCTCAGTTAGTGCATCACAATGAATACTATAATGCCATAAGAAAAGGATCATTAATCAGTCCATATATCATAATATAGACATTTTAATATCATCTGCATACTCCCATAAAAGCACTTAATAGTCAAAATGTGTCCAAGGCAAAAGACATAGTCGAAACATGCATAGCTATAATTAGTGCATCAGAATAATTACCTGGATCAAAAAGTACTAAAGCGCCTCCACAGTGAGCCCTCCCCGACGCGCATTTCGTCGAAGTGGCCTTTATCAAGGGGTGAAGGAAAAGAGGAAACGGTAGGGTATAAAAACACCACATCCACCAATAGACTGGCCAAGATTGCTCATGTGACTGCACCTAACATTGATAGTCCAATGACATCTGATACCCATAATGCTTATGTGAGGCATGCCAAATGTCAAAGCACTGCATGCGATCTGATTCGGCAGCGTCACCACCACCATGTGTGACGCGTATGTTGCCGCGGCAACCCGAAATGCCAGACCGCGTCGGCAACATGGCTGGCGACGTCACAATCATGTGACCAATCGTCATGCCAACGAAGATGCCGAGAGCGGCCGGACAGGCCGGAAGCCGCAGCACACAAGTGTGCTAGTGGATGGTGAATCGAGCCACATGCAGGCAAATAAAGAAGAAAAAAAATTCATAAGGGTAAATATATTATGTCACAGATGGCAAGATCCCAAATGCTTATCCAAATCAAAGGGGCACCAGTGTTAAAGGATTCTTTGTAAGCACAGAACACATGAATATTTTGAAATTGGAATATTAAGGAACTACACATAATGGAAGGATCCCCTCATCACATTTAGTTACAGACAAAGAATAAATACATATATATATATATATATATATATATATATATATATATATATAAATGTATGCAATATATAAAAAAAAAACATCAAAAATACAAAAACACAAAACTACAAAATAATAATTTTATATGGTCAAAACATACATTAGCAATTAACCATAACTTGAAACTAACAAGACAAAATACATATTTGTGATGAATGAGTCCCAATCCGTAGAAGAACGATGGAAAATGTTCCAGATGGTTGATCAGTCGAAATCTCACTGAAGATACGGATACAGGAACACAGCATAACCAATATTTCATGGCCAAAGTAATCGGTAGAAATGTGAAAATACTAAAATCCAGAATAAAAATAAATAATTAAAATCAATGTGAAACACGTCACATGTAATAGTGGAAAAGACCTATAGCAATACCAGATGAGTCAATCATAAGAATGGGACAAAACTAATTGCCTCATTAAGACCTTTAGGATGGACCATATCTAAAGTCCAGATCCATTTGTTTCAGATTGTGACAATTGTTGGGCAACTGTTTCCATGAAGTTTTTATGTTGTCTTATTCAAAGCAGCATATAATGTCACAGGCAAAATTTGAGAGAAAAAATAAGGCATTAAAAAGGGAAAACCAAAAAAGCTAAAGGAAAGGATGAGTGTATTTCCCTAAAACACAAGTAAAATGCATCATCAACATAGAGGATGCATACATACCGTAAAGAAAGTAAAAGGGGCTCCTCTGCGGAAATACACTTGCGCATTTTGGTGTCCTTGAAGGAGATCCCAGGGCGCACAAACTCCATCAAAATATCAAATGTGGGCACGCTCATTATGGTAGAACTTGTCAGGATGGCTGCGTAGAGAAGCATACAGACAGTGGAAATGTTCTTTAGACAGCCGTCACCTCAGAAGCGGATGTACCCACATTCATCTCAGCCTCCTCGGATTCACAATCACTGGGTATGGCTTCCCAAAACGTCAAGACAAAAACCAATGGAAAAGCACCCGCTCAGTAGTGTTCAAAGTAAGCCTGTCTGACATGTTTGACACAAAGCAACAATACTACAACACAAGCATGGACTCTAATGCAAAGATTAGAGGGTGTCACCGGTTGTAGATCCAATAAATAAGGTTGATGATTATGATTATAATTAATTTCAGCCCTTGGATCTGTTAAATGTCAATTTTGCAAGTCTGCGATAAAATCACGCCATATGCATGTCATACTGATGCCATGCAGATGACACACGGATACTTAGATGCGAGGAAATCGCATTGCAAACGGATTACACATAGTTATAGTTAGTTATTATTAAGGTTGAAGGAAGACTTTAAGTCCATCTAGTTCAACCCATATCCTATCCTAACCTGCCCTAACATGTTGATCCAGAGGAAGGCAAAAAAAACCCAAGTGGCAAACAGTAAGCTTCACATTGTGGAAAAAAATTCCTTCCCGACTCCACATACTGGATCAACGCAGTATCTAGGAAACTAGTGAATATAGCCTGTAATATTATACTTTTCAAGAAAGGCATCCAGTCCCCTCTTAAATTTTAGTAAGGAATCACTCATTACAACATTAGACGGCAGAGAGTTCCATAGTCTCACTGCTCTTACAGTAAAGAATCTGCATCTGTGATTATGGCTAAACCTTCTTTCCTCCAGACGTAGAGGATGCCCCCTCGTCCCCGTCACAGGTCTAAGAGTAAAAAGATCATTAGAAAGGTCTTTGTACTGTCCCCTCATATATTTGTACATTGTAATAAGATCACCCCTAAGCCTTCGTTTTTCCAAACTAAATAACCCCAAGTGTAAATAACCTGTCTTGGTATTGCAGACCCCCCAGTTCTCTAATAACCTTGGTCGCTCTTCTCTGCACCCGCTCCAGTTCAGCTATGTCTTTCTTATACACCGGAGACCAGAACTGCACACAGTATTCTAAGTGTGGTCGCACCAGTGACTTGTATAGAGGTAAAATTATGTTCTCCTCATGAGCATCTATGCCTCGTCTAATGCATCCCATTATTTTATTTGCCTTGGCAGCAGCTGCCTGACATTGGCCACTAAATGTGAGTTTGTCGTCCACCCATACACCCAAGTCTTTTTCAGTGACAGTTTTGCCCAGTGTTTTACAATTAAGCACATAATTATACATCTTATTTGTTCTACCCAAGTGCATGACCTTACATTTATCCCCATTAAAGCTCATTTGCCATTTATCAGCCCAAGCTTCTAGTTTACATAAATCCTCCTGTAATATAAAGTTATCCTCCTCTGTATTTATTACCCTGCAGAGTTTAGTGTCATCTGCAAATATTGAAATACTACTCTGTATGCCCCCTACAAGGTCATTAATAAATATGTTAAAGAGAAGCGGCCCCAATTCTGACCCCTGTGGTACCCCACTGCTAACCGTGACCCAGTCCGAGTGTGCTCCATTAATAACCACCCTTTGTTTCCTATCCATGAGCCAGTTCTTAACCCACTTACACATATTTTCCCCTATCCCCATTGTTCTCATTTTATGTATCAACCTTTTGTGTGGCACTGTATCAAAAGCTTTTGAGAAGTCCATGAACACCACGTCCACTGCATTCCCTTGGTCCAGTCCTGAACTTACCCCTTCATAAAAGCTTATTAGATTAGTCTGACAGCGTCCCTCGTAAACCCATGCTGATATGTGTCATGAGGTTATTCAGCTTCAGATACTCAATATAGTATCCCTTAAAAAACCCTCCAGGATTTTACCCACAGTAGATGTTAAGCTCACTGGCCTATAATTTCCAGGTTCAGTTTTTGCCCCCTTTTTGAATATTGGCACCACATTTGCTATACGCCAGTCCTGTGGTAGAGACCCAGTTATTATGGAATCTTTAAAGATTAAAAATAATGGTCTATCTATAACTGTACTTAATTCCTGCAGTACTCGGGGGTGTATCCCATCCGGACCCGGGGATTTGTCAACTTTAGTGATTTTTAGACGCCGCCGTACTTCCTGCTGGGTTAAGCATGTGACATTTAATGGAGAAATTTTTTTATCTCTGATCATGTTATCTGTCATGGGATTTTCTTGTGTAAATACAGTTGAAAAAAAGTCATTTAGCATATTGGCTTTTTCCTCATCCTCATCCACCATTTCACCCAGACTATTTTTAAGGGGACCAACACTATCATTTTTTAGTTTCTTGCTATTTATGTAGTTAAAGAATATTTTGGGATTATTTTTACTTTCTCTGGCAATGAGTCTCTCTGCCTCAATCTTTGCTGTCTTGATTTGCTTTTTACAGAATTTATTCAGTCTTCTGTATTTATTTAATGCCTCTTCACTACCTACTTGCTTTAATTCCCTAAACGCTTTCTTTTTGTCCCTTATTGCACCCCTTACAGCTCTATTTAGCCATAGTGGTTTCCTCCTAATTCTAGCATGTTTATTCCCATAGGGTATATACTGTGCACAGGTCCTATTCAGGATACTAATAAACGTCTCCCATTTTCTTTGTGTATTTTTATGTCTCAGGATATCGTCCCAGTTTATTGCACCAAGATCATCTCTCATCCGTTGGAAATTTGCCTTCCTGAAGTTTAGTGTCCTTGTAACCCCTCGACTACACATCTTATTAAAGGATACATGAAAGCTTATTATTTTGTGATCACTATTACCCAAGTGACCCCCAACCCTTATATTTGATATGCGGTCTGGCCTGTTGGATAATATTAGGTCTAGCAGTGCCCCCCCTCTTGTTGGGTCCTGAACTAGTTGTGAAAGGTAATTGTCTCTCATAGTTGCCAAAAACTTATTACCTTTGCTGGAACTGCAGGTTTCTGTTCCCCAATGTATTTCAGGGTAGTTGAAGTCCCCCATAATAATGACTTCTCCTTGAGTTGCTGCTTCATCTATTTGCTTTACGAGGATATTCTCTGTTGCTTCCCATTATTTTAGGAGACTTATAACAAACCCCTATCAATAATTTATTATTTTTCCCCCCTCCCCTAATCTCCACCCACAGAGACTCTACATCTTCATTAGATTCACAGATATCACGCAGGATGGGTTTTAAGGATGATTTTACATATAAACACACACCCCCACCTCGCTTATTTTTACGGTCATTTCTAAACAGACTATAGCCCTGTAAATTAACAGCCCAGTCATGGCTCTCATCCAGCCAAGTCTCAGATATCCCCACCATGTCATAATTATGTTCCAACAAAATTAATTCTAATTCCGCCATTTTGTTGGTGAGGCTTCTAGCATTAGTATACATGCACTTTATGTATCTCTCTGAACCTCTATTCTTTCTTAAATTATTAACTGTTCTAACCCCACCCCCCATGCCACCCCCACCCCCAATTTCATTATTTGTGCCCAGGTCTCTATCTGTACTGCCTTCCCCTCCTATAAAATGAATACCCTCCCCCCAGGTCCCTAGTTTAAAGACTCCTCCAACCTTCTAGCCATTTTCTCCCCCAGCACAGCTGCACCCTCCCCATTGAGGTGCAGCCCATCCCTAGCATAGAACCTGTAGCCAACTGAGAAGTCGGCCCAGTTCTCCAGGAACCCAAACCCCTCCTTCCTACACCAATTCTTGAGCCACTTATTAACCTCCCTAATCTCCCGTTGCCTCTCTGGTGTGGCACGTGGTACCGGCAGTATTTCAGAAAATACCACGTTGGAGGTCCTTGCTTTAAGCTTGCAGCCTAATTCCCTGAAATCATCTTTAAGGACCTTCCACCTGCCTCTAACTTTGTCATTTGTGCCAATGTGCACCATGACCGCTGGGTCCTCACCAGCCCCTCCCAGTAATCTGTCAACCCGATCAGCGATGTGTCGGACTCGAGCGCCAGGTAGGCAGCACACTGTTCGACGATCCCTGTCTTTGTGACAGATTGCCCTATCTGTTCCCCTAATAATTGAGTCCCCCACTACCAGCACCTGTCTGGCCTGCCCTGCTCTCCTAATTTCTCCCCTTACTGGAGCAGACACTCCCCCGGCTTTCAGAGGACATGCCTGGCTGCAGCAGTGCTACCCCTGTACTGACAACCCCCTCATCTGCCAACTTTGCAAACTTATTGGGGTGTGCCAGATCAGGACTAGCCTCCCTGGCGCTCTTCCCTCTACCCCGCTTTCTAACTGTCACCCAGCTTCCTACTTCAGTGTCCTGCAGCTCCACCCTAGCATCCCCCCCTCATCTATCCCATTGAGCGTCTGCTCAGTGAGCAGAAGACTCCTTTCCATATTGTCTATGGATCTCAGTGTTGCCAGCTGCACATTTAGATCCAAGATTTGGGCTTCCAAATGCACAACGTGCTCACATCTCACACAGCAGTATGCACCCTCGACCGGCTGTTCAAGGACTGCATACATGTGGCAAGATGTACACTGGATGGCATTGGCAATAGTGGAGCACATATCTAATGGGGATTTCACCAGACAGCAAAGATAAGTAAAAATAAATAAAAAGTATTAATAAAATATACAGTAACAGCAATTCAGTAAATCCACCCTTGGAAACTCCCTGAATCCAAAGTCACTGAATCTCAAGTCACACTTACCACCGTTCACACTTAGCTCGCTCACACTCGCTGAAGCAGAAGATTTAAAGAGAGATTTTTTTTTTCTCCTTCAGCAGCAAATCACCCTGCTGCTCTAATGCACTTCCAAAAAGACTTGAGCCCCAACCAGCTGGCCCTTATAAACCCTTAATTATGAACCCCCACCCTTAATTAACCCCTTGTGAATATAGCTACACCAAGATTTAAATGCAATATAGCTAACCTTTAAACCTTTAAACACACAGATAGTAAAATAAGAGATTAATCCTTTAGAGAGAAAAAATAGGTTAAAAAAGCCCCCAAAAGATAGAACAGGTAGAAAGGCACTCAGAAATCCACAATTCAGCCACTCACACCAATTCACACAGGTATTTGATTAAAGGTTTTTCAAATACTTCTTCACTGAATCTCAAGTCACACTTACCACCGTTCACACTTGCGCACCGGTCACACTCAGCTCGCTCACACTCGCTGAAGCAGAAGATTTAAAGAGAGATTTTTTTTTTTCTCCTTCAGCAGCAAATCACCCTGCTGCTCTAATGCACTTCCAAAAAGACTTGAGCCCCAACCAGCTGGCCCTTATAAACCCTTAATCACCATACGGAGAACATTGGTACGATTCTCGACCGTCAAAATCGACCGATATTTTTATACGTTAAGTGTGACTCCAGCCAAATACAGAGTCACATCGCAGCATGCTACGATTTTTTTCTCGCACAATCAGTATGAGAAGAAAAATGTTATCTGCACTGCCTCATTGCATAACACTGGTCAGTGTGCATCTGATAAAAAATTGGACAGCTTATGCCAGATTTATACGTTTGTTTGCATGAGCCCTTATTCTGTGTACTGTATATATACCGTATTTTTCGGACTATAAGACGCACCTGACTATAATACGCACCCCAAATTTTCAGAAGGAAAATAGGTGATAAAATCCAAATAGCTTACAAGTGAAGGCATCGGCACAAGTGGATGATTGGTCACAGGGGTCATTTGGTGGGCCAGGCTGGTGCGGTGGCAGGGGCTCTGTGCTCCAGGGGAGGGGCTCTGTGCTCCGAGGCAGGGGCTTTGTGCTACAGGGCAGTGTCAGCAGCTCTCTGTGCTGTGTGGGGTGGGCTCCGCCGGCATTTCGTCAAAGCCCGGAGGCCCCCGCTCATCCGTTAATGCCATGCTGCATTGGCTTCCGGGAACATGGCAGCCGGGAACATGGCCGCTGGGCCAACTCATGCTCAGATTCAGATCTCGGCAACGAGATCTCGTCTCGAGATCTGAATCTAAGCATGCTTTGGCCTGGTGGCCATCTTCCCGATGGCCATCTTCCCGGAGGCCACACAACCAACCTGACTAGGGAAATTCCAAAATTGCTTCCAGGCTGACCGGCTCCGGAACCATCTGTAACCTGAGCCACGGACTGTACCTGCACTGCTCAGTAAAAGTTAAGGGAAACTGCACCCTGCTGTGTCTTCTGCATCACATTCCCTGAACTACACTCACCACTAACATCCTCTTTGCTATCCTAACTGCCCTGGGACATAGATATGCCTGTGGAGAGCTGAACCAACTATGCTACATCAACAGCTGTCCCAGTGGACTGAATCTGAAGCGTCGGCCAATATCTTTATTGCCGAACACTACAGGTGGCGTTACAAACACTTTATTGCAAACTTTATTTTCCCCTTTTCATCATTCTCTTATTATTGGATGCCCAGGGCCACAGACCGGATCACTGCTGCCGTGGCACTGCTCCTTTAAGAAGCAGCCCAGTACCGAGTAACCTACTGCCCTGGCGGGCGCTCCATTTCCAAGTATCTGTATTAGGCCACGTTCACACATTCAGTATTTGGTCAGAATTTCACATCAGTATTTGTAAGCCAAAACTATGATAGAAACATTTCACCACTTCTGCATTTTTCCCCTGCTCCTGGATTTGACTTACCAATACTGATATAAAATACTGACCAAATACTGAATATGTATGAGTGTGGCCTTATTCTGTATTCTGTATATACACTGCACAGTACCAGTTCTCCTGTCTTGTATTCTGGGTGTGATTCACAGCACCTGCATTATTATGTATACTGTATATACACTGCACAGAAATCTTTTCCTGTCCTGTATATTGTGTGTAAGGCCATATTTACGCGTTAAGTATTTGGTCAGTATTTTACGTCAGTATTTGTAAACCAAAACCTGGAGTGGGTGATAAATACGGAAGTGGTGACGTGTTTCATTATACTTTTCCTCTGATTGTTCCACTCCTGGTTTCCTGGTATTTTACAAATACTGACATAAAATACTGACCAAATACTGAGCATGACATAAAATGGTACATGTGAATGTGACCTTAAGGTTCGTTCACACTGGCATATAAAAAATCGATTCCATTCTCATCCTGGAGGGTGGGATGATTTTTCTCACTTGTCATCCATGTGCTGTCCTTGTGCAGTCCGTTTTTTTTTTTTAACTCAGCAGCTATTAATCTTTTACAAAACAATTTCAATTTCCTATGCTACAGAATTGTAATGTATCTGCAAAAAAAGGAGGCCATATGATGCTCCGTATGGCATGCGACTTTTTTCTCACACTACCAATTTCAGAGTGATATCGCATCATGCTGCAATTTTTTTCTAATGCTGAATACAGCTGAGAAAATAATGCAGATCTCCACTGCCTCATTGAATCACATTGGTCAAAGTGCAACCCGATTTTTTAACAGATTGACTAGTCTGATTTATATGCAAGTGTGAGCGAGGTCTTACAAAAGATCATTTTTTGCTTGCAATCTAAACATTTTTGTCTAATAAAGATTACAAAAATGTGGTGTGAAACAGGTCCAAGATAACAATTCGCTTTTACTGCTCTTTTCAAGTGTAGCCCTATTTACCATAACGGATAACTGTGATAAAACATTTTGCATGTATTAATTTTCTAACAGACAATGAAATTGACCCATAATAATATATATGTATCTTTCTATATCTCTCCGGAGCCACTTGCATCTGTTTAACCTGCAATGTTCTTGAAATGTTAATGTACCGTACTTCCAATCGCTGAAACATTTCTAAGCGTTTTTTCTACAATCGAGTTACCCACTTGAGATGCATTTCAAAATATTCACAGACATGCATTACAGACCTATGATCTGACCTTGCTGTCTTTATACATTATCAGAAGCTTTCTGTTTTTTCAACTCAAATTAGATGGAGAAAAAAATGCCTGTATTTCTATTTTTCCTGTTTAATCTTTTTTAAATGTTGACCTTTCTCACCTGCCTGTGAATAATGGATTAACTTGATTTATGAACACAAAATTTAACTAGTGTGCAAAACAGGCTTACTTCAGCATTAGGGATGTGTAAACACGGATTGTAAAGTTCGTGGTCCATACCGGACATCTAGTGTATTGGCATGGCTGTGATTCTTGTTGTGAACGCTCTGGATCTGACTTCTGAGTTTGGGCTCCCTCTGGTGGCTTCTGATAGTAATGAAGCTGTTTTGGCTAACAGAGGTCTATCAGCTGGGGGCGATGATTGGCAATCAGGTGTTGATGACTGGGGAGATATAAGTGAGCAACCTTCCCATGATCCTCGCCGGTGATTTGTTGCTTCCTGGTCTCTTTTGGAAGTCAGCTTGCTTCCTGCTTTGTCCTGCAACTTTCAGATAAGTTATTTGCTGTTTATTTCTGTGGCATTTGTTTTTGTCTACCTCAGTTTTCTGCCCTTTTGGATTTGTACAGCCAGGGTCCCCTGCGGGGGCCTGCGCTGGACTCTGTTTCTCTTTTGCCACTGTTTATGTAATTTCAGTTCCCTGTTATTTCAGCATCTGCTGATTTGCTACCTGTTCACACCAGAGAAAGTTTATGTATTTTCAGTTCCCTGTTATTTCGGCATCTGCTGATTTGCTACCAGTGCACACCAGAGTCTGATCTAGCGGGGAAGAGATCATGTGGTCTCAGTATTTTTGCATATCAGATGGGTTTTGAGTTTTTCTTAGAGTTTTTGCTGGATTGCAGACAGTATTCTTTCCTGTCCTGTTCTATCTAGACAGTTTGGGCCCCAGCATTTGCTTGCTCTATTTTCTGCCTGTGTTTGTATTTCATCTTGTCTCATCGCCAATATATGTTTTGGGGCTACCTATTCCTTTGGGGGCTCCACTCCAGGGCAGTTAGCTTTCCTCTTTCTCTCTTTAGGCTTAGTTATCTCTCCCGCTGTGTCGAGGCGTCTAGGGCACAATAGGCACGTCCCATGGCTGCTGCTAGTTGTGCTGTCAGTTTAGGGGTCTGCAATCCGCTAGTTACCAACCTCTCTTGGTGTCTGGTTGCCTAGGCTATTTTGGCTACTGTCCTCCTTGGCTACCAAATCATAACAGATTCTGCTTTGATTAGTGTAAGGACAGGATGCAGCTGGAGTGTGGGACAAAATAGTACACTCAGCCAAAAAGCCGCTGTTTGTACTCTGCAACAATATTTCTAGGAGTACTATACAAAATATCCACTGTGTGCACTGTACACCAATATCTGTGGACATACTGTGCTAAAAAGCCACTGTTTGCACCCTGCACCTATATCCTTGGGAGTACTGTACCTGTAAGCCTCAGTGTGTACTCTGCAGCTCTGTCTGTGAGAGCACTGTGCTAAAAAGCCTCTGAGTGCACTCTGCAACCTTGCCTGGAAGAGAACTGTGCCTTTAAGGTTTTGTGTACTCTGCAACACTTCCTGTGAGATTATTGTCCCTTTAAGCCTCTGTGGGAGTCTTTTGCCCTTAAGCTACTGTGTGTTTCTGCACACCCGCGTGTGGTAGTACTTTACCTTTAAGGCCAGGTCACACTTGCGTATGGCATTCGATGCGAGAGCATTGGATACGATATGCTAATGACCCTCGGCTCCTGCTCTGCTGCGTGCGGGAGCCGAGTGTCATGCTACTGTGTTCCAAGACTCTCACACAGAGCGGATTGGAGCACAACTGTGGAGTAGGCAGAGAAACTAATATCTTTATCTCCTCCATTGCTGGCGTCGGCATATATTGCACAGCACTCAGATGATATCCGAGTGATGTGCGCTATGTCACTCGCACCCATAGACTTATGCGAACGCCCCTGCTGTAAACCACTGAATGAATGAGAAGCTGCTGGTGGCAGCATCAGTGACTCAGTGACTAGCGCTGACGTCACTGATGCTCCCCTCAGTCACTAGCTTTCCTTCTCTAGCGAAGAAAACTGCGCGAGAGCCTACGCAATTTTTTTCCGTGTATACATCATTTTATTAAATACCTACAGCTCCCAAATTTTACACACACATAGTATTAACAGTAGTAGTCAGTCACTGACATTTATAAAACAAAATGTTCTGCAATGGTTCACTGTATGTAAATCATGACTCCTATCCTGTCGCCTCCTGAAGAGATTCTACAGAAGCCGACAATTGAATTATCGCCTATTCTGCTATCTATTTCTCTATGAAATATGAATATTATATATATATATATATATATATATACAGGTCCTTCTCAAAAAATTAGCATATAGTGCTAAATTTCATTATTTTCCATAATGTAATGATTACAATTAAACTTTCATATATTTTAGATTCATTACACAACCAACTGAAATTTGTCAGGTCTTTTATTGTTTTAATACTGATGATTTTGGCATACAACTCCTGATAACCCAAAAATCCTGTCTCAAAAAATTAACATATTTCAACCATCCAATAAAATAAAAGTGTTTTTTAAAAACAAACAAAAAAAACATCAAATAATAAAGTTCAGTTATGCACTCAATACTTGGTCGGGAATCCTTTTGCAGAAATGACTGCTTCAATGCGGCGTGGCATGGAGGCAATCAGCCTGTGACACTGCTGAGGTGTTATGGAGGCCCAGGATGCTTCGATAGCGGCCTTAAGCTCATCCAGAGTGTTGGGTCTTGCGTCTCTCAACTTTCTCTTCACAATATCCCACAGATTCTCTATGGGGTTCAGGTCAGGAGAGTTGGCAGGCCAATTGAGCACAGTAATACCATGGTCAGTAAACCATTTACCAGTGGTTTTGGCACTGTGAGCAGGTGCCAGGTCGTGCTGAAAAATGAAATCTTCATCTCCATAAAGCATTTCAGCCGATGGAAGCATGAAGTGCTCCAAAATCTCCTGATAGCTAGCTGCATTGACCCTGCCCTTGATGAAACACAGTGGACCAACACCAGCAGCTGACATGGCACCCCACACCATCACTGACTGTGGGTACTTGACACTGGACTTCAGGCATTTTGGCATTTCTTTCTCCCCAGTCTTCCTCCAGACTCTGGCACCTTGATTTCCGAATGACATGCAAAATTTGCTTTCATCAGAAAAAAGTACTTGGGACCACTTAGCAACAGTCCAGTGCTGCTTCTCTGTAGCCCAGGTCAGGCGCTTCTGCCGCTGTTTATGGTTCAAAAGTGGCTTTACCTGGGGAATGCGGCACCTGTAGCCCATTTCCTGCACACGCCTGTGCACGGTGGCTCTGGATGTTTCTACACCAGACTCAGTCCACTGCTTCCTCAGGTCCCCCAAGGTGTGGAATCGGTCCTTCTCCACAATCTTCCTCAGGGTCCGGTCACCTCTTCTCGTTGTACAGCGTTTTCTGCCACATTGTTTCCTTCCAACAGACTTCCCATTGAGGTGCCTTGATACAGCACTCTGGGAACAGCCTATTTGTTGCAAAATTTCTTTCTGGGTCTTACCCTCTTGCTTGAGGGTGTCAATGATGGCCTTCTTGACATCAGTCAGGTCGCTAGTCTTACCCATGATGGGGGTTTTGAGTAATGAACCAGGCAGGGAGTTTTTAAAAGCCTCAGGAATCTTTTGCATGTGTTTAGAGTTAATTAGTTGATTCAGAAGATTAGGGTAATAGGTCGTTTAGAGAACCTTTTCTTGATATGCTAATTTTTTGAGACAGGTTTTTTGGGTTATCAGGAGTTGTATGCCAAAATCATCAGTATTAAAACAATAAAAGACCTGACAAATTTCAGTTGGTGTGTAATGAATCTAAAATATATGAAAGTTTAATTGTAATCATTACATTATGGAAAATAATGAAATTTAGCACTATATGCTAATTTTTTGAGAAGGACCTGTATGTGTCAATGACATATATACACACCTATACTATGTGTATACATGTATTTTATCTATTCTATTTTAACCTGTCAGTGTGATTTTACAGTATAGCGCACTGAATTGCCGACTTATCTAAGGACACCGGTGCGTATTTATCGCAAGTCACATGCATGGTCCGTGTGTAATCCATTTTTTTCTCACACCCATAGACGTGCATTGGCGAGTCTCGGCCATAATACAGTTCAAATCACAGCATGCTGCGATTTATCTCGCATGTATAATAAGCCCGAGAAAAAAACGATGATGGGAGCTCCCCCATAGTTTAACATTGGTCTGACTGCTATGCGATTTTTTTCTCGCTTACCATTCATCCGTATTCCTCTCTAGTGTGACTCTGGCCTAAGAAAAAGCCTCTGGGAGTACTGTGCTAAAAGGCCTCTGTGTGTACTGTGCCAAAAACCTCTGTTTGTACTGTACCCAAATACCTCTGGGTATACTGTGCCAAAAAGCCTCTGCTTTGCTGTGCCAAAATAGCCTCTGTTTATACTGTACCAAAAGCCTCTGGGAGCACCGTGCCAAAAAGCCTCTATGTGTACTGCCCCCAAAAGCTTCTGTTTGTACTGTAACAAAAAGCCTCTGGGAGTACTGTGCAAAGAAGCCTCTGTTTGTACTGTACAAAAAAGCCTCTGGGAGTACTGTGCGAAGAAGCCTCTGTTTGTACTATACAAAAAAAGCATCTAGGAGTACTATGCCAAAAAGCCTCTCTGTACCATGCTAAAAAGCCTCTAGAGGTACTGTACCAAAAAGTTTCTGTGTACTCTGCAGCCGTGTTTGTACGAGTAGTGTGCCTAATGAATTATTATACTCTGCCACTGTGTCTGTGCGAGTTGTGGTCCTAAAAAAGAATTATACTATTCACCCGCATATGTGGGAGTACTGTGCCAAAAAAAACGTTTTGGGTACTCTGTACGCATCTCTGTGGGGGTACTCTGCAAAACAGTCTTTGTGGGTGTACTCTGCAAAACACCCTCTTTTTCATTATTTTAATTTGAGTAGGCCCCAAAACATTGTGAATGGAAAATAGACCAAATAAACTGCGGTGGAGTCTAACATTGGCTGGGTGCGTCTAGTATACTTTTACAGTACTCATAATATACTCCGGCACACAGAAAACTGTTTTTGCAAGAAAGTCAATGTTTATTCCAGAAAAAATTAAAAAGCAATAGTGCAGTAGTTCATTCAAATATAATAGCTCATCCAAAATGTATCAAAATAGGATTTCCAGGATACATAAATCAATCCAGGTACATAAGCATAATTTCAACGTTTCGGCATTCCCAGCCTTTTTCAAGAAGTACCTTTTACTATATTGAAAAATAGAAAAATAGAAAAGAACATCAATAGGAACATTGATAAGCCATAAATAAAAAAAGGGAAAAAGGAAATAAAAAGAAGAAAAAGGAAATAAAAAGAAGAAAAAAGAAGTATGGCTACACAGGAGATCACAACACATTGTACAGATATGGCTTTTAGATCAAAATACAATAGTGACAAAAAATATATAAGAAATAAAAACAAAAACACATTTTATACAAGAAATTCTCCATATAAAATAAAATGCAGACTAATAATAGTGAAGAATATTCAATACATGACATCACAACGCCTGAACAAATATGTTTGACAGTCTTATGTATGGCTAGCTTTTCATCATTATTTATAATTAATATTATGTATGTCAATATTTTATGAATATGAGAAAAATGCCCTGTAATTGGACTAGCAACAGCGTAATGCTAATGGTGTAGCCTAAACTGAACGATAATATACATGCTCAATGGTTAAGATACACACTAAGTCCTGCTAATAATATAACCAGCACAAAGCGGCAGAATAAATCAAAAATTGAAAAGGTCCCAGGTAAATATGACATCGTCAAAGAAACATACCTTGTGATGCATGAGTGTGATAAAGGACCGCGTCCAGGAACTCGTGATATGGCAGTGAGCTGATCTCCCACGTGTAAAGCGCAATTATATATGTGCACGAGAGACGCCATGCCCAAAGACTTCCGGGTTGTGCTAGAAAGGTTGTGGTGACAGTGCGCATGTGCAAGAAGCCGACGAGTGCCGAGAACAGGCCGATGAAAGCCGAGTGTTCCAAAGTGGAATGCGCATGTCAGATGAGAGATCAAGTCATGGGATCGGTACCAACATGCTGAAACAAGGAAAGAAATAGAAAAACAAGTTGTAAAAATAGAAAAGTGAATTGTACTAGATTATACAATTATAATATATAAATGTCCTATACCACGGGACATTAGAAATCATCTCTTCTCATATTCATAACGGATCAAATATCACGATATACCATATACTGGAATGTCCAGAATATATAATAATAACAATTTCTCCTTCATAATCTTCAGCAGCATCATCTTTGTCATCAAATTATTCTTCATCTTCACCTTCTTTATCTTCTTCTTAAACTTCTTGCTATTCATCTTTTTGTTAACATTACTCAGATTGTTCTTATTAAACTATTATTCTTCTTCATATTAACCCATAAAGTGTAAAGTTTACCTCTTTCTATGAATTTAATTTCCCTGAATTTAATTTCCATTTAAATTCATTTAATTTCTTAAATAATTCAGGGATGAGAAGAGAACAGGGTGGAGGCAGCAGGACTTTTTGCCGTACACACAGCAAGGGAACAGCTGACATTAGTGAACCCCAGTAACACAGGAGCAAGTGTTGACTGTGCTAACAGAACTTCCGAGCAACAACTGGCGGTGTTGGAGCCCAGGGTCAAGGAGGGTGTAGGCAGAGGCCTAATATGAGATGTTTGAAGTTAAATTTGGAGTTAGCAGCAAAAATTTTTGCCAGACACCCAGCAGGGGAACAGCAGGCGTTACTGAACCCCACAAACACATCAGCGATTGTTTTGATCTGTGCATCCAACACTTCTGATCAGCAACTGGCGTTGTTGAAGCCCAGGGTCAAGAAGGGTTTTAAATTTAATATTGAGTTATTGCCTTGTTACGTGGCCATTGCAAATGTATGTACTTCAAACTATAAAAAATGAAGTTTTACTAGGACAATAAAATGATGAATTTCAATTCCAAGAATAAAAATAAACACCCTTAAAATATAAACGCATATAAGCACATGGCAACAAGAAATGGAACAACACACCACCCAAAATTATTTTTACAAAATATAGTGATGTAAATTTATGAATAAAAGTCCATTTTTGTATTTAGGAATGATGCGTAAGGAATGCTATGTTAAACCATAACATAGTGAAGAGAATGGATTTTGTAATAGTCACTCATCATCATCATTACAAGAAATCTGTGACAGTCACACAGATTTCAATTATTTCACTTATGAAAATTGTTATTTCGGACAGCATTTATTACATGTCCAGCATGGACTCATCAAAGTGATGAGATGACGCAATAATGTACGATAAAAAAAAAAAATTTAAAAAAAAAAAATAAAATTGTCACAATTTAAGTGGGTGCCTGCAAGTGGAGGTGAAACAAAGGCTACGGATAGCAAAGGTATATACTATGTCTGTTGTAGACAGTGGGCAGCCTCTGATGGGTAATGTCGATGTTATACTGTACGTCAATAAAGGCTGCGGCTGCAATCATGCATTTTTGGCTCGTAGAATGTTGAAGAGGGTAAAAGCATGTCTGGTTGCGCAAGGCTTTATCCTGTAACAATACCTTTCTTGTGTGACGGGTAGGGTTTCGTGTGTCTATTATATGAGTGTCTCTAAAATGTGTGACTTTACGCAGCCTTATTCTGCCCTAGGGACGCAAAAAATAAGACAGCAGTAATCATTTACTGTATAAAACTCCACCTATGAGCAACAAAACAAGCACGTTCCCTCTTCCGGTTCCTGCGCTGACATGTGAGGAGGGAGTTTGGAGACGCTCCTGAATTTCTCCCAGGTGTCCAAGCATATCGGGCCGATAGGAGAGCATTAAAACACCCCCCGGTCGTGACTTAAATACGGTGAATCGAACCAGTGAAGAACTGTAGGTTGATGCGAACGAATGTGCGATCACATGACACACGTTTATAACCCTTGCTAGACACGAATAACTTTGTAGAATTTTGGAGACACCTGAACCCAGATGGCAGTGAATATTCCTTCTATTCGGCGCCACATGACTCTTGGTCCAGAAGAGATAATATATTGCTATCACAGGAGCTAGTAAGGGGAGTGGAAGAGGCAGATGTGCACAACGTAGCTATATCTGACCACGCGCCCGTATCAGTGACCCTGCCAGATATGGTTCAGATGGGGCCAGACCAAACTTGGCGCTTCCCTACCTATTTGTTAATGGATGAGAAGTTTCGACATCAGGTGAAGCAATGGTGTTTGGAATATGTAAGTGATAATGGAGATAGTAGGGATAGGCCGGAACTTTTATGGGCAGCAGGGAAGGCATTAATGCGTGTGAAACTAATAGGTTATCAGACAACGCTAAAAAAGAAGATAGCGACAAACTACTCGCAGGCTAGCAGAATATTACGCGATAGCTACAAGGCAAACAAGACAACTTCATCAATACAGGATAAAAATAGATGTAAGCAGGCTAAGGCTGACTTACACGTATGGGTATATCGACGCGAGAGAAGTAGTAATATGAATTATAGAGCCGATGTATATCGTTATGGTAGCAAATCAGGGAGACTATTAGCACGACTAGCGAAAGGAAATCATCAACATATTACTGCGTTAACGAATAAACATGCGATCATGAACACAGACCCTCGAAGCATAATCACGATTCTACAAGAATACTACTCAGACTTATATAAGGTGGAACATACGGATAGTGCGGAGGGTCAGACCTTTCTAGATGGAATACGGTTACCATCCTTCACAAACTATCAGCTTCTCCTTTTAAAAAAACCAATTAAGGTGACGGAAGTGACAGCGGCGATAAGTGACTTTAAATCCGGGAAAGCTCCAGGACCTGACGGGTTTACAGCCAAATTATTAAAATTATTGAGTGAGGATATCCCGTCCACATTGGTAGGCACCTTCAATCATATATTGGAGACAGGAGGGTTGCCCATCCATTCAAACATGGCACACATGAAGGTGCTACTAAAACCCAACAAACCTTCATATCTGGCTGGATCCTATCGTCCATTCTCACTCATTGACCAGGATATCAAGCTTTTGTCCAGGATCATGGCAGATCGTTTGAGTAGCATTCTTCCTACGCTGATAGGGCCATCACAAGTGACCTTTGTTAGACCAAGATCGCCCATGAATAACATTAGGAAAGTAATAGCAGTTGTAGATAAATATCGTTGTCTGACAACATCGAGTCCTGTCATGCTATCCTTAGATGGCGATAAGACATTTGATAGGATGAGCTGAAGTTGGTTGCCAATGGTCCTGGACAAAATTGCCATGAGAGGCACGTTTATGACTTTCCTATCAGGTGTCTACGCCAACCCACAGGCACAAATACACAACACAGGTCACCTTTCGGCTACTTTCACAATACAGAGGGGAACTCCTCAGGGATGTCCATTATCACCTTTGCTCTTTGATATAGCCCTTGAGCCATTAGTTACACACGTGGAGGATAACACAGTATATGACGGTATAAAGGTAGGGGGTCGGCAGATCAAACTCACATTGTTTGCAGACGATATACTCATTTATATGGCACATCCCCAAGACCATCTCAAAGGGCTATTAGACTGGATAAAATTTTTTTAACTAATTCTGTGGTTTCGCTTCAAAGACTACAAGAGTGAAATTTTTCAATTGTTAAAGCCTAATCCTCGTGAGCTTTGGTATGCTTACTGATGGGGGACAGAAGTAATGAAAACCTTTATTTATAACATATCTGTGAATCAAAATAGGACGAGATTCTAGTTCTCAATACAAACTTAACTATGAACCCTAATTGGACAAGGTTGTACGTCAATTGGAGCGGTGGCATGATTTGCCCCTGTCTCTTCTGGTCCGTTGTCACCTTCTTAAGATGATTATTTTTGGAAGGCTATTATACCCGCTTCAGACTATTCTAATCCTGTTACGTAAAGATGATGTTTCACGGATAAAAAAAGCATTGACCAGATTCATCTTAAGGGAAAACGGCCCAGAATAGCAATACGAAAAATTATGCGTGCAGTAAAAGATGGGGGCCTGGCCGTGCCAAACGTTGGGAGTTATAACTTTTCGTGCTTGATCAGAGTGGGGAGAGATTGGTTTAAGGGGACTTAGTCCTACTCAGATGTATTGCTGGAATCTGGACTGACAGAGGGTTGTATTTTGGCCTCATGTGTTGACACTGTGATTTGTAAACTCCCGGTCATAGTGATCAGCGCTACTACGCGATACAGTAATTGCCTGTAAGGCAACCAGACGAGCGCATGGGTTGTCTTCTCAGTTATCTAAACACATGCCTTTATGGGCTCACCCAGAATTCCCAGTGGGAGTGACAGACCGCGTTTTTGAGATGTGGCATACTAAAGGTATACATACAGTATTCCATCTCATGCACCTAAAAGAGTGTAGGTGGCTGACATCCAAGGAGATTATGGAAAAATTCAATTAGCCCCCTTCTCACTTTATTGAAACTCTACAAGTGCATTATTTCTACAGAAATTGCCTGCGTAATATTATAGAAGAGGTGGTAGACAATTGATTTGACAAGATGGGAGATATATTTCTTCAACCAGACTGAAGTTTGCTCATGATTTTCCATGATTACTACGACCTGTGATGAGGTCATAGTCACGCGATCTGGTCAGCTGATGTGTACGTCACCTGATGGTGTTTTGTAGGCCTATAAAACAAGGAGCTGTTGTAGTTGTTGTGTGGAAGGAAGGAGTTTGGCTGGAGTAAGCCTGGAACATTGTTTTGTTACTGTGTGGCAGTGTGCACCAGGAAGCGAGTAACAGACCACCCGGAATGTGACCTGGCGGTCTCAGCTGACCTGCAGCCGCTTAGTTAAGCCCGTCACAAGCAAGGGTGAGTCTGTGACCAGTGGTTCTCCAAACTGGAGTGATTTATGTTGTGTTTTCATTTTGTTATATGGACTTTTTGTTGAACTCATGATTAAAATCACTGAACTTTGAAATAAAAGGCTGTGTGTTTGCCTCATTACTGCGGCCCAGCCCTGCCTACCACAGCGGTTCCCTACAATTGGTGGAGAATGCGGGCAATGCAGTGAGGTCAGGCTGTTTTTCATGCATGACAGTAAATGTCCTGGTTTTAGAAAGTGCACCAAAACTGGCTGGATAACTGTCCGAAGATGGAGAACAAAGTAAAAATGCTAGTGGAGGCCATGCGACAGCAACAGCAGGCTACACAGCAGCAACAGCAGGCTATGCAGCAGCAGCAGGCTATACAACAGCAGGCTATGTAGCAGCAGCAGGCTATGTAGCAGCAGATATTTAATCGACAGCAACAGGAAACCAATAGTTTACTGATGCAGCACATCACAGCCCGCAGACAGTAAGAGCTGCCCGGGGATGCCATGATGTCCGGAAAGCGGTGCGTACAGCTATCCGAAAGATGGAGCAATCAGATGACGTTGAGGAGTAGCTGGAGATGTTTGAAGGCGTGGCTAAAGGGAGAGACTGCCCGGGACCAGTGGGCCGAGATCGTGGCTCCGTTTTTTACTTCAGGACCCGCTAAAGCCTATAGGGACCTACCCCCCCAGCAACAGGAGGACTATGAGAGCGTGAATGGTGAGATACTTGCACGTCTTGGGGTAAATGTTTTTTTCCTGGCCCAGCGTGTACAACAATGGAAGTTTTCCCCTTCCGAGCCAGCTCGGTCCCAGTATTATGACTTGATACACCTGATAGAAAAGTGCTTTCAGCCTGAGGTGTTGTCACCCAACGATATGCTGGATCGTAGAGTGACTGATAAATTCAGGCAAACTTTGCCCCACACCCTTCAAACATGGGTTGGACAGGCAGCCCCTACTGATGGTCTCCAAATGGTAGACCTCATTGAAAGATATGGGCCTACCAAGGAGATACAGGGAGAGACTACCCGGAAGCTACCAATTAAATTCACCAAACCTTCACCCACAGCTCGGCGAGCAGAGACTCTGAGGGCCGCCCAGGAAGGGTCGGGGAACGAAAGGGGCCCCATAATTTGTTGGCGGTGCCAAGAACCATGACATGTGAGAGCTGATTGCCCCCACCTGACTGAGCCCATGGACAACAACTTTGGCTACTATCAGTCTCACTATGCATAACACATGTGTGCAGTGGTCAGTATTACCTTTGCCTTCGGTGGAGGAGGAAAACACCTCTCCTATAGAAGTGTTAGTTGGGGAGATGGAAGATTTGCCACCGGGACCAGAATTGTAATACTTAAATGTGTCAGGTGACAATTTTGGTACGGCGCAACTCCGTGACCCTACGTTGAGTCTATTTGTTGGGGATAACATTTTGTTTTGTAACTGATCATTCCCCTGTGACTGGCAGTGTTGTAGCCCAAGGAGTAGAGTTCAGGTGGTAGAAAGATGAACATAACAGGAGACATGGAAAACGTTGGCAAACAGTTATTTAATCTGAAAACGGGCAGGCAAATTCAGGTGAGATCCATGCCTTGTTCATTTTCAGAAAAGTAAGCCGGTCTACATTCTCTGAGGATAGTCGCATGCGATGGTCTGTTAGTACACCACCTGCAGCACTAAAGACGCGCTCAGATAATACACTGGCAGCAGGGCAAGCCAGCACCTCCAATGCATACTGGCTAAGCTCTGGCCATGTATCCTGCTTAGAGACCCAAAACTTGAAAGGGGAAGAGCCATCTGGGAGTACACTGAGAGGGAAAGACATGTAGTCTGTCACCATCTTACGTAAACGTTGCCTCATGGTGAGTGGAGTCGTCTCGGATGGTGTAGACATTGGTGGCGCTGACACAAAACTTCGCCACATTTGTAACATACTGCTCTTGCCCTGTGCAGAGGCGCTGCTTGTGCTCCCTCTTGTTGCAGAGGTGTCTCCACTGCCTCGACGCACAGAGATTCTTTGTAAAGCAGTAGCAGCAGCAGTGCTCTAGGCTGGAATAGAGAATATTATGGATTGCACCAGTCTGTCTTGGTACTCCCGCATTTTACGCTCCCGGTTCAACGGTGTGATGAGGCTTTGTAAGTTGTCCCGGTAGCGAGGGTCTAGGAGGGTGTACACCCAATAATCTGATGTGGTGAGAATGTGGGCGATGCGGCGGTCGTTTCTCAGGCACTGCAGCATGAAATCAACCATGTGCTGCAGACTCCCAACTGCCCAACAAACGCTGTCCTCTGGAAGAGGCGTCATCTCTGCCTGCTCTGCATCGCCCCACCCTCGCTCTACATACTGACTAGAGCGTTGTGTACCTCCCTCTGTAGGGATTTCTTCCTCCTCCATTGACTCCTCCTCATCCTCCTCACAAAGTGAGCCCTGCCCAGCCCTTTGTGAGGAACCAAGTTGCGCTGACTGTCCAGAAGGTGAGTGAATTTGTGACTCCTCATCCTCCACCTCTTCCAAAACCTCATCCTTTAGTGCTTGCAGTGATTTTTGAAGCAGGCAGATAAGGGGGACAGTCATGCTGACTAGTGCATCATCTGCACTCGCCATCCGCGTTGAGTCATCAAACGCATGCAAAACGTGGCAGATGTCCTTCATAGAGGCCCACTCAGTAGTGGTGAAGTGTGAACGGCGCAATTTGCGAGTTGATTGCGCCTGATGCAGCTGATACTCCATTACTGCTGGCTGTTGCTCACACAACCGCTCCAACATATGTAAGGTGGAATTCCACCTGGTGGGTACGTCACATATGATGCGATGTTCAGGAAGGCGAAATCTGGGTTGCAGAGCAGCAATGCGCGATCTGGCTATGCTGGAACGTCGCAAATGAGCGCACTCTAGGCGGACCTTCTGCAGCAGTTCAGCAAGATCCGGATAGTCCCTCAAAAAACTCTGCACGACCAAGTTGAGCACATGTGCCAGACATGGTATGTGAGTGAGGTTGCCAAGGCCCAGAGCTGCCACCAGATTTCGGCCATTGTCACACACTACCAAGCCTGGCTGGAGATTCGCTGGCAAAAACCACACGTCGCTCTCCTGCTTGATGGCATTCCAGACCTCCTGCGCTGTGGTGGCTTCGATTCCCATTGAAATTAATTTCAGGACGGCCTGTTGACGTTTGGCCACGGCTGTGCTCATATCGTTCGCAACAGGTAAGCGTTCACGGGTCCATGTGGAGGTAGACCGTGACGGCTCCTGCAGCGATGATTCTGAGGAACTGGAGTAGGAGGAGGAGTCAATGTGGACAGACTGGATTCCTGCAATCCTTGGAGTTGGCAGAACACGTACAGCGCCACTCGCAAGATCTGTACCCGGCTCCACAACATTGACCCAATGGGCAGTGAGGGAAAGGTATCATCCCTGGCCATGGGTACTGGTCGACGCATCGGTGGTCAGGTGAACCTTGCTACAGATGGCGTTTAGTAGCGCATGATTAATGTTTCCCTCGACATGTTTTTGCAGACCAGGGACGGCTTGCCTGCTGAAATAAAATCGGCTTGGCACATTGTATTGTGGGACTGCCAATGCCATTAAGTTACGGAAACTGTCAGTCTCCACCAGCCTGAATGACAGCATTTCAAGGGACAGGAGTTTTGCAATGCCAGCATTCAGAGCCTGTGCTCGTGGATGGTTTGCCGAGTATGGCCGTCTTTTATCCCATGCCTGTGGTACCGATGGCTGTTTTGTGGCCTGGGAGTGTGAAGATGACAGGGAACTTGCTGCTGTGGGTGGAATAACACTTTGTCTCTGGACAACAGTGACCGAGGTTCTTCCATGGCGATCCTGTGAGGAAGCAGAACCAGCTGTGTGTGAGCTGGAGGTAGAGGCTCCAACACGACCTGAAGATGTAGGTGCTGCTGAGGTTGGCCTACATCTCCAGTGTGTCTTTGTAACTCAACTACGTGCTTTGTCCGCACATGTTTCCACATATTTTTGGTATTGAGGTTACTGCAATTTTTACCTCTTTTTACTTTTTGCTTACACAGCTTGCATTTAACATAGCAAATATCATCTGCAAGTCTGTCAAAAAAGGACCACGCAGTGCAAGTCCTGGGAGCGCCCATTTTGACTTTTGGAAGAGAACTGCTCCCAACAGGTGCCAAACTGGAGGCTAGAGGCAACCGAGTCTGCAGCCTACCTATCCCTCCTGTTTGTACCGTTGGGACAATCTCATCCTCAGAGCTGCTCCCACCACCTTCCTGTCCCTCACGCCATGTTTGGTCTTGGACCTCATCATCTCCACTACCCTCTTCCAACACCTGCTGCTGTTGGGTGGTCTGGCCAGCACCATGCTCAACAGAAACTGGCACCTGAGTCTCATCATCATCAGATGCGTTCTGCGGTGTGCTGACCATCGGCACTGGCTCACCCGCCTCTTCTGATTCAGAGAGACACAGCTGTTGCACATCACTGCATACTCCCTCTTCTTCACATTCCAGAATGCTGCTTGGCTGGGCCCCTGTTTGCAAGCCAACAGATTCTGAGAAAAGAAGCAGAGACTCAGCTGGCTCCAGTTCAGAACTCTCTGATTGCCTGGGCAATTTGACAGGCGGTGAACAGACAGATGGTTGCTCAACAGTGTTGTGGTCCTGAGAGGAGGTGGAAGCAATTGAAGTCGATGCATTGGCTGCCATCCAACCAACAACGGCTTCAATTTGTTCTTCCCGCAGCAGGGGGTACGCCGAGCTCCTACAAAACTGCACATAAAGGAACGCTCACGGGGAAAACTGGTGGATGCTGTGTCACTGGGGGTGGCAGCAGCCACAGAATCCCCACGTCCTCTCCCTGCTGAAACTCCACGGCCACGACCACGTGCCTTACTCCCTGCCTTCTTCATCTTGGTAGATTGATAAAGAAAGTCAGAAAAGTTAAAAGGCCTAAGTGTTGTTATTCGCAGAGACTGCAGTGAACACTGCAGACAACTGTTCACTAGCTGTGAAAGGCCCCTTTGTGTACTTCTATAGTGTTTGCAACCAAGGTATTGGATACGGATGGAAGCGCGTCACACTAATAGATTGGAGTTATTTGAAATAGAATGGAGCAGCAACAATTATAGAAAAATGACAAGGATGAGGCAGTGACACACGTTCAGCAGACTATAACCAGCAGTGGTTTAAGAACTAACTGGAGCGTGATCTGCACTCAGCAAAAAAAATATATCACAGACTAGAGTGAACACTGCAGTGCACACAATGGTCACTATCTGTGAAAGGCTCCTTTGTGGACTTCTATAGTGTTTGCAACCAATGTATTGGATACGGATGGAAGCGCGTCACACTAATAGATTGGAGTTATTTGAAATAGAATGGAGCAGCAACAATTATAGAAAAATGACAAGGATGAGGCAGTGACACACGTTCAGCAGACTATAACCAGCAGTGGTTTAAGAACTAACTGGAGCGTGATCTGCACTCAGCAAAAAAAAAATATATCACAGACTAGAGTGAACACTGCAGTGCACACAACTGGTCACTATCTGTGAAAGGCTCCTTTGTGGACTTCTATAGTGTTTGCAACCAATGTATTGGATACGGATGGAAGCATGTCACACTATAATTTCAATTGAATGGAGCTGCAAGAATTACACTAAAGAAAAAAAAAAAAAGAGTCTGTGAGTGATACGTGCAGATGCCTACAAACAGCATTGGATGCAGAGCAAACTGCAGCACGTCACCTGCACTCACACACAGACCTTGCAGAGCTGTGAAAACACACTGCAAGGCTAAAGGAAGCTTTACACAGCGGTTGTTAAACTAGCCTGCCTAAAGCACAGTACACAAAATCGCAATCTCTAACTGTCCCTCAGAGTCAGCAGAGCAGCATTCTGTCCCTAACTGAATTCACAGCACAGTAACGCTAAAATGGCGGCGGCGCCTTTTATAGTGCATTCTGACATCATTTCAGATCCAATCACAGCCATGCCATTAGTTAATATGACCGCAGCAGTACAGGATGTGCCCACACTTCTTAGGATTCCTCATTGGCTGACTAAAAATCACATTGCCTCTCAAAGAATTATGGGAACTTCCGATTCCGGTATACGATATATGGAACATATCGGAACTAAGTATCTAAAGTCCGATACAGCGAATATCGGCCGATACCCGATACTTGCGGTATCGGAATGCTCAACTCTAGTGGTGATAGAATTAAAAGACTGAAAGAACGTGAATCATACTGGATTCATACATTGAAAACCCTTTCTCCGTATGGCCTAAATAGAGAATATGAGCTTTCTTATTGATACATACATTTACTTATTTTATATTTACCATTGCAATTAATTACTTTTGGTAATCTCATCTAGATAAAGTGATTTTCTTTGTCTTTGGTCATTACATTCATGTGCCATTATACTATCTGTATAGTGAAAAATGTCGCTTTATTAATATATGTGTGGCTTTCATACATTCTATATATTCTACTTATTTTAGATATTCCTATATATTATATTATATATTCTGAACATTCCAGTATATGGTATATCGTGATATTTGATCCGTTATGAATATGAGAAGAGATGATTTCTAATGTCCCGTGGTATAGGACATTTATATATTATAATTGTATAATCTAGTACAATTCACTTTTCTATTTTTACAACTTGTTTTTCTATTTCTTTCCTTGTTTCAGCATGCTGGTACCGACCCCATGACTTGATCTCTCATTTGACATGCGCATTCCACTTTGGAACACTGGGCTTTCATCGGCCTGTTCTCGGCACTCGTCGGCTTCTTGCACATGCGCACTGTCACCACAACCTTTCTAGCACAACCCGGAAGTCTTTGGGCATGGCATCTCTCGTGCACATATATAATTGCGCATTACACGTGGGAGATCAGCTCACTGCCATATCACGAGTTCCTGGACGCGGTCCTTTATCACACTCATGCATCACAAGGTATGTTTCTTTGACGATGTCATATTTACCTGGGACCTTTTCAATTTTTGATTTATTCTGCCGCTTTGTGCTGGTTATATTATCAGCAGGACTTAGTGTTTATCTCAACCATTGAGCATGTATATTATCGTTCAGTTTAGGCTACACCATTAGCATTACGCTGTTGCTTGTCCAATTACAGGGCATTTTTCTCATATTCATAAAATATTGACATACATAATATTAATTATAAATAATGATGAAAAGCTAGCCATACATAAGACTGTCAAACATATTTGTTCAGGCGTTGTGATGTCATGTATTGAATATGCTTCACTATTATTAGTCTGCATTTTATTTTATATGGAGAATTTCTTGTATAAAATGTGTTTTTGTTTTTATTTCTTATATATTTTTTGTCACTATTGTATTTTGATCTAAAAGCCATATCTGTACAATGTGTTGTGATCTCCTGTGTAGCCATACTTCTTTTTTCTTCTTTTTATTTCCTTTTTCTTCTTTTTATTTCCTTTTCCCTTTTTTATTTATGGCTTATCAATGTACCTATTGATGTTCTTTTCTATTTTTCTATTTTTCAATATAGTAAAAGGTACTTCTTGAAAAAGGCTGGGAATGCCGAAACGTTGAAATTATGCTTATGTACCTGGATTGATTTATGTATCCTGGAAATCCTATTTTGATACATTTTGGATGAGCTATTATATTTGAATGAACTACTGCACTATTGCTTTTTGATTTTTTCTGGAATAAAGATTGACTTTCTTCCAAAAACAGTTTTCTGTGTGCCGGAGTATATTATAAGTACTATATGTTCTGTTCTCCAGAGCACCTACTGATAGTGTTGAGCGATACGATACCACAAGTATCGGGTATCGGCCGATGTTAGCTGTATCGGACTTTCGATATTGACTTTCGATATTTCCCATATATCGTATACCGGAATCGGAATTGTCACTGTCACTGTGAGTGTCCGTCGGTCGGGTCTGTCATGAGTCAGCGGCACTTACCTGGCAGAAGATCTCCGGTGGTCACGGCCTGGACTGGTTGATGGCCGCCATCATCTTTCCCGGCGGTCACATGCAGTTTCTCGCGATAACTGCAGTGACTGCTGGGTAATCCCGGCCGTAAAGCAGTCAGTCCGATGACGTCACCGCCGGGGAAGCAGGTAATCAGCTGTGCTGCGCCGGGATGACAGCCTCTGCCTGTCATTCCGATGTAGCAGAGCTGGATCGTCGTGGGACAGTCGTTACTATGGACTGCGTCGGACAGGTGGTATACTGTTGGTTTGTTTTTTTTCCTTTTTTTACAGGAGATCGATGGCGTCGCAGGAATGAGAGTATAATAAAAGAAATGAAAACTGTGTTGTCTCTTTTATTTCATTAAAATACTTTTTTCTTGCGTCTTTTTTTTTATACATTTAAAAACTTTGGATTAATAATGGATCGGTGTCTTATTGACACCTCTCCATTATTAACCGGGCTTATTGTCACCGTGCAATCAACGGTGACATTAACCCCTTATTACCCACTTGCCACCGCTACAGGGCAGTGGGAAGAGCTGGGTAAAGTGCCACAATTGGCACATCTTTTGATGCGCCAAATGTGGGGCTGCTGTAGCCTGGTATTATCAGGCTGTTGAGGGCCAAAATCCATGGGCCTTGACAGTCTTTTAATACCAGGCCGCAGCAGTCTGCATTTTACTTGGCTGGTTAACAAAAATAGGGGGATCCCTACGCCGTTTTTTTTTTCGAGGGGATCCCCTATTTTTGTTAACCAGCCAAGCTAAACAGACTGCTGTGGCCTGGTATTATCAGGCTGGCAAGGTCCATGGATATTGGCTCATTACCAGTCTGCTTCATCTGGCTGGTTAACAAAAATAGGGTGGACCCCACGCCAATTTTTTTTCGAGGGGATCCCCTATTTTTGTTAACCAGCAAAGATAAGCAGACTGCTGTGGCCTGGTATTATCAGGCTGGCAAGCAGGGTCGGACTACGGTGGTCCTGCGTGGTGGGCCCTGATTTGAAAGGATAGGTCGCGGGGCGGAGGGGGCGGTGGCCCCGGGGCCCGCGCTCTGAGGGGGCCCACCCGGAGCTACGATACAGTTACATTCTGTGGCGGAGCAGGGAGAATCGCTCTCCCTGCTCTGCCGCCCGGAAGCTATGGGGCCTGAACAGGCATTGGGGGGGCCCGGTGCCAGCAGTGGGCCCCCACCCGTCATCGGAGGGTCAGCTGTATCGGCATCCAGCCGATAAAGCTGACCGCATAGAGAGAGAAGGAGCAAGCGCTCCTTCTCTCCCATAATCCCCCTCAGCGTATGACAGCGGGCGCAATAACATCACCTGCCGGCGCCCGCTGTCAGACGCTGAGAGGGAGAACAGTGAGCAGCACAGGAGCCGGGAGGTGAGTATTTTTTTGATTTTTTTTTTAATGGGGGTGCAGTCGAGTCCTGGCTGGAGAAGTCGTCATGTCGGTGTGGGCCAGATGGAAAAGACATGAAAAGTGAACAATTCCATTAGAAAGAACATCAGCGGTAAGTCATTATCTGTACCTGTGCTGTAATCTATATGTTCTGTAGGACTGGTATTATTTAACACAGACCATATGGCGGTAATATCAATATTGGTCTTTTTATATATAGATTATTTTGGCCAACAGCGCGGTCATTTGCTGAGGTTCTCTGATGATGGGCCCACTCAGAAGTTTTGCCCTCACTAAACCAAAACCCTAGCTACGCCTATGGCTCTCTCTCTAGTCTTTCTTTCTCGCTCTCTGTTCTTTCCTTCTCGCTCTCTGTTCTTTTTTCTCTCTGTTCTTTCTTTCTCTCTTTTCTTTCTTTCCTCTCTTTCTTTCTCTGTTTGTTCTTTCTCTCTCGCTGCTCTTTCTTTCTTTTCCTCAGTACCAGCCACTGTGCCCTCATTACCAGTCAGTGTGATCAGCAATGCTAAATGGTTACACTTGGGGCGAGGATATGGGTGTGATTAGCTGTGAAATGGGTGTTGTCGGGGCGTGGGCTAAAATTTTCAGCGGCGCGCAACACGCGCCGCAGCCTTTGATCCTCTTTCCTGTCTTCCAAATTTGGGAGGTATGCTGTATGACCTCCCTACAACTTCTGGCCATGCTCCTGATGAGCGCGACGGATGGTCTCGTGAGGGATCTCCTCCCACACCTGGACTAAAGCATCCACCAACTCCTGGACAGTCTGTGGTGCAACGTGGCATGGCCTAAAATTTTCTGCAGCATGCACAGCGTGCCACAGCCTTTGTCCCTCTTTCCCTTATTCAAAGGTTGGGAAGTATGATGGTGGGCCCCAAGAATATATTTTCTCTGGTGGGCCCAAGGTACTCCAGTCCGACGCTGCTGGCAAGGTCCATGTATGTTGGCTCCTTAACAGCCTTAAATACCATGCCTCAGCAGCAGGGGCGTACATATAAATCATGGGGCCCCATAGCAAAAGTCTAAATGTTCCCCACCCCCCAAAAAAAAACCCAGAGGCATTGTAAATGTAAAGTGCCAGCACAGTGAGGGAAGTTGAGTCGCACAGAGACAGGGTTTTGGGGGTACTCGGCACCGATCACGTCGACTTCTATGGGGGATGTCACGAGTAGCACAGCTCGGTCCGTGACCTGGGCGATCACTGGAATGTGGGATATTTCCAGGGGATGATAGAATGTTCGTGTATTTTGTTGTGACGCCACCTGTAGTACCTGGTCAGGGTGTCCAGCGCTGCTGTGCAGGTCCTCTGGCAGGGATGGTGTAGTGCAGCTAGGTGATAAGTCTTCTACAGGTAAGACGGTATCCTTCCAGGGCAGATAGATGTGAGATAGAGCAATGGTGCAGAGTGATGTAGCAGAGTGGTATGCGACGTAGTAAGAAAGCAGGAAAGGAAACAATTCTTACTACAAAGACATGCAGCATAAGGCTGCCTCACAACCCTCCCATCCAACTAGCTACACCCTGTTCTAACCAGCCTGAGCTAGACCATCCCATTGGGTCAGCCTACACTCAGCTGGCATAGTGTACTGTTGAATGCAGTGGTTGGAGTCAATGGGGTGTTTCCTCCTTACCTGAGAGTAAGTTGTCACACCGCTGGGTGCGATGCAACATCTCTGTGGCGACTGGACCCTCGGGTGCTTCTGTCTTTTCACAAATGCCGGCTTTACCCGGCAATTGAATCAGAGGCTATTTTACTATGTAGAAGTGAATAAACTATGAATATATGTATATATATATGTCACAATGACATGTATATATATATATATATATATATATATAATTATTATATATGTATTCTATGTGTGTATATTTTGTGTTTACAAGGAAAGAAAGTGTTTTTTTAGTTGCGATATTTTGTTCCCATAGACTTACATGGGACTTCCGGTATCGGAATCGATATTCATTCCGATCCGATATTTTTGGATATCGGAAAGTATCGCTCAACTCTACCTACTGATAAAGTGAGCATCCCCTCTCTTTTTCTATATAGTATACTTTTACATTCAGTCAAAGGTATGGACATGTCCTGTGGGTTCCATGCCTGGTTCATTTTAATGAATGTGAGCTTGCCCGTGTGCATGCGCTTGTTTGGGATCACACCTCCTGCCATGCTAAACACACGTTATGACAGTACACTTGCTGCAAGGCAGGGCAGCACCTTCAAGGCGTAAAATGCAAGCTCAGGCCATGTGTCCAATTTGGAGATCCAGAAATTAAACGGGCCAGACCCATCACTCAGTATGTGAACATATGTGGACACATACTCTAACACTATTATGTTGAAACTGTCATACTCATATATTTGATCTCTTTAGCTTTTGTTTTGTGGCGGCTTCTCTTTCTGCCAAACCATAGGTAACACCCCTTTTCTCTGTGTTCTTTTTTCTGGCTGCAGTCTGTGTAGCTTGACACAACAGTTTTCAATTGTCCATCTATACCTTTTTTTGCTGTCTAACCTATTTGAGTCGCACGTACCAGGGATTATGGGGTACTCGGCACCGAGCCCGTTCACTTCAATGGGGGAGAGGTCACGGGTAGCGCAGCTCGGTCCGTTGCCCTGGGCGCTCATTCAAGGGGGATATTTACAGGGGATTTAGAAATGTTCGTGACGCCACCTGTGGTTTCTGATCAGGGTGACCAGCGCTGCAGGGTGAATCCTCTGAGGGGTTGTTACTGGGCAGCAAGGTGTTAAGTCTTCCACAGGTAAGACTGATCCCTCGAGGTATATGGCGGTGCAGGGGGTGCAAGCAATAAGGCAGACACACACAATGAGTCTCTTTCTGTACCTTTACTGGTGATATTTGCAGGCACGTCCCGGGAAGCTGCTCAGGGTGGAGGATGCACGTCCAGTAATCACTGAGTAGGTGTAAGGCCTCCTTACTTCTTGATGTGTGTGAGTTTCTAACTTGCATAAAACAACGTTTAACTCCTTCTCTTTGCTACGCCCGGCTGATCTTGTGATGAGGTCTTCTTGTGGACAGAACAGTGTCTCTATGGCAGTACCTGCCAGACCCCCGTCTTCCTAACCTCAGTTACGTATCAGCACTGCTGGGCCCCTGCAACTTGAAGTCCAGGGTCTCCGGTTTTTCCCACTAGCTGTGAAGATACTAGCAAGCTCGGACCCGGTGTCCGGTAGTGCAGAGTGGAGGTTAGCTATCAATGCTGGTTGACCTCTGTCACTCTCTTTCCCTTTTCCACTTGCCTGTCGTCCTACTCGCACACTTAGCATAAGCACAGGCAGCAGTAGATGTCAGCTTCTCACTCAAACTTCCTCAGCCCTCAGGCTAATCTGACAGGAGTCTCTCCCCGGTGTTCTGAGGAGATCTTATCTCTCCCTCACAGCTCGTCTGAGGTAACTGCGTTCTGAGATGTTCTGCTGTTCTGAGGTAACACCAGCGACTAGCTAACTCGCAGCTAGACTGTCTTCATCTCACTGCTGTCTCAAGGGCTCCCTCTGGTGGAACCAGGAAAAATGTCAAGTGTTGTGTGCTTATCAGGTGATTGTGAATTACCTTTCTGTACATCCTCCTGGGTACATGTGGCACCAAGCGCAGCTGGGCTACACATCCCCCCCTAGTTATATTCAGCACTCCCGGGCTGAAAAATAAAACAATTTTTATAACATAACAATAAACATAACTCATCCCTTGCGGGAGGTAAGGACACTTCAAACGTTACAATGTGTACAAATGGCAATAGAAAAATATCAAATACTTTCACAGTGCAAATAAATACAAGATACTTGTGGAGGACCCGCACAAAACCTCCCACGGGGTCCTGGGTGGGCTGCAGGACTTCTCTGCTGCAAACCTCACTCAAGGCCACACCATACGGGTTTTTCTTCTAGGTAAAATGGCTTACGTAAAACCAAGATGGGGCACTGAGTGCCAACTATTTACAACACAGTTCTTGGGCTGGCAAAGTCCTCAGCCACGCAGTCCTTCAAAATCAGAGAACTATAGAAAAATCACATTACCCAACTGGGGTATACTACTTCAGCATGTAAACATTATCATCATATTCAATAAAGTGCAATTCTTCATAACTTTTTTACAGTTCAGTAAACCCTGTCTGGGTCTTACTGGATTAATTTGCTAGGACTACTCTTGGTACCTAACAGGTAACCTTCCATTCGTTGTGCGTACTGACCTACGTGGTGTGGTGTCAGGTATAGTAGCATCTGGCCTATCTGTCCTGCGTGCTGGCAAACTGTAATACTGCCTTAACCTCTCTAGGGATCTGGCAAGCATACTGGTGGCTGGGCGATGCGGTTCTGTTCCACTAGGGGATTCTTCTGGTAGTTCCACGTCTTGAGGTTCCATTTCTTGAGACTTTACTTCTAGAGGTGCTACAGGAGCAGGTTCCTCTTGAACTATTTCTTCTGCTGCGGCAACTGGCTCAACTGGACGTTGAAGCGCTTCTTGTGGTTGGTAAAATTGAAGTACTGGAATAACCACAGCATCCCCGATACAAGGCCAATCTGCAGGAAAATCTCCTAAGTCCGTGTATATGACTTCACCTGGTTTCTCTTTTTCCATAACAAGTTCTTCCTCGGATAGTATTAACATGTCTGGACACAGTTTTAGGTGGTCTCTGGATACCGTGGTGGTCGTCTTTCCTCCATCTTTGCTAATGGTACAGGTTTTCCTGTTGTCAAACTTGGAATTTTGCACGACATATGGCTCTTTTTCCCACTGATCATCCAATTTGTGCATTCTTCTTTTTCTTTTTAGCACAATTTCTCCAGGCATAAAAGGTTTAGCTGGCGCACTTTTGTTGTAGTTCTCTTGCTTTTCCCTTACTTTATTGAGACTATCTTCCACGCAGGCTTGTACTCTCCTGTACTGTTCCTGTCGGTTCGTGTCCCAATCTTCAGTAGTAACATCAGCTTCTGGTTCTACAACACCAAGTTCCAAATCCATGGGCAGCTTTCCTGGTCTTGCTCGCATAAGGTAGGCTGGAGTGCAGTTGGTGGAACTCACCGGTATGTGATTGTACAGATCTACTAGGTCAGGTAGTAGGTCTGGCCACCTATTCCTCTCCTCAAGTGGTACCGTCTTCAGCAGATCAATGACTATGTGATTCATCTTTTCACAAAGACCATTGGTTTGGGGGTGGTACGGTGTGGTTCTTATCTTCTTACACCCGTACAAGTGACAGAATTCCTTAAACAACTCGGCTTCAAAGGCAGGACCTTGATCAGTTAACACTTGCTCTGGATATCCATGGGGTCTGCAGAAATACGCCTGAAACGTCTTTGCTGCTGTTTCAGCTGTCAGATCTTTGACAGGGGCGAACCAACAGGAACCTGGAGTAGTGATCCACCATTGTCAGGGCATATGAGTATCCTGACCTGCTGGGTGACAACTTGACATGGTCCAAGGCCACGATCTCCAAGGGACGAGTCGTCTTGATGGGTTGCAAAGGTGCTCTCTGGCTGCTGTAGTCTTTTCTTTGGAGGCTACAGGACGCACAGTTTTTACACCATTTTTCGATGGAACTGCACATTCCTACCCAGTAGAAACGACACTTTAACAGGGTTTCCAGCTTCTTCCAGCCAAAATGCCCCACTCGATCGTGGTAAGCTTCCAACACCATCTGGATGTCTGTTCTTGGGACCACTATCTGCCATACCATCTCATGGGTTCTGGATTGACGTACCTTCGGCACAGCTTCTCTCGGTAGATAAACAGCCGGCTTCTCTCATTCCACAGCTGCTTTGCTTGTTGAGACGCATCCTTCTCCAAGCAGGAACCTTCCTGAGTTATCAGTTCCTTGATGTGGCTGACAACCGGGTCACTGTTCTGGGTCTCCTTCCAGCTGTGGTGAGGTAAAGGGTTTAACGTCTTACCACGCTGCCTCCTGTAGGCTCGTTGCTCGTGGATCATCCCATTTCTGTGGAATGCAGGTAGCTCAATCTCTTCTAGATCATCCGATTCCTCTTCCGTGTCAGACTCATGCGGCATTCTGGACAAGGCATCAGCGTTGGCATTCTTACGGCCCGCCCTGTACTTGATGGTAAATTGATAGTTCGACAGCCGAGCCATCCAACGTTGCTCCATGGCTCCCAGCTTGGCTGTTTCAAGATGTGTCAAGGGGTTATTGTCTGTGTAAGCAGTGAACTTGCTGGAGGCTAGGTAATGCTTGAATCTTTCTGTAATGGCCCAGACCAGCGCCAGGAACTCCAATTTGAAGTTGCTATAGTTCTCTGGGTTTCTCTCTGTCGGCCGGAGCTTCCTGCTTGCATATGCGATGACTTTTTCTTGGTCATTTTGCTTCTGACTGAGGACAGCTCCCAATCCTTCGTTGCTGGCATCAGTATACAGCAGGAACGGCTGGCTGTAGTCAGGATAGGCTAAGATCTCATCACCTGTCAAGATCTCCTTCATCTCCTTGAACGCCTCAGCTTGTTCTTTACCCCAGTGGAATGGAGGATTTCTGCTCTTGAGGGGCTGTCCTACCAGAAGGTCCTGCAGAGGCGCTGCTTTCTTGGTGTAGTCCTTTACAAACCTCCGGTAGTAACCTGTCAGTCCCAGGAACTGGCGCACCTCCTTGAGATTCCTTGGTTCTGGCCATTTCTGGATGGCAGTGACCTTCTCGGGGTCTTGCGCTACTCCTTCTGAGCTGACAATATGTCCCAAGTACTGTACATTTTGTTTGAGCAGATGGCACTTTGAAGGCTTCAGTTTCATCCCATACTTGGACAGTGACTCGAATACCTCCGCCAGGTGCTTCAGATGATCCTCATATGTCTTGGAGTACACAATTACGTCGTCCAGGTACAGCAACACGGTTTCAAAGGTTTTTAGTAAGCTGGCGCACTTCTGAGCGCAGACAGTCCAACTCAGTAGGGGGCGCCACCTGCGTTTTGGCTTCCGCCACCAGCGGGAAAAAGGTGGATGCTGCTGGCTTTAGAGTGGCTTCACCCGGGTGATACTGGGTTGCCAACTCAGGCTTCTCCCGGGGTCGCAGTCCTTTTATAGCCATATCTTTTAAGGCATCAAAGGTAGCGTCAGGATGATCCAAGGACCACCAGTGCACAGTTCTGCTTTCAGCTTGGGACCTCAGTCCCCGTACAAATTGTTCCTTCAACATTTTGCTTTCATTAATGGCACTTATAGGGTTGACCTGTTTGAGAGTTCGCAGGGCCCCCTGTAGTCGGCAGGCGTAGTCCCTAATACTGTCATCTGGTCTCTGGGAGCATTGGTAAAACCTCATCCGGAGATCTGTTTCAGTGCGGTCCTCAAAAATAGTCTGTAGTTTTAAGAAAATTTAAAGCACTGATTCCTGGTCTGCAGCTGTCCAAGTCTCTACTTCCCTCTCTGCAGCACCAGTCAATTGTCCTACTACCACTGCAGCTCTTTGTTTCTCTGTCATAGGGTACATGTCCATTATGCTGCATATTTTGCGTTTAAACCCTGACAGGGTATCTGGCTTACCGCTGTACTGAGGAAGCCACTTCGCTCCAGGCAGGTATGGGAGCGTCAGCGGTACTATCGGGGCCAGCGATTCCATCCTGCGCGGCAGCGCCGGCGGGTAAGTCACCGGAGCGGTCGCCCTGAGCCGCGCTGTCAGCTTGCGGCTGCGACATGTCTGCGCCCCCCTAGTTAAGCGTGGCCTACCTTCTCCTGAAGGCTGCAGCTCTGCCAGGCACAGCGATGGAAGGACCTGCGTCGCCACGCTGACGTCAGAGCGATCACGGAAGCTCTTCACAGGACCTGCCGCCACGTCAGCATTGGGGGCGTGTCCGGGACTCCGTGCGCTTTCTGCAGGTACGCCCCTTCTCTTTGCGCTGTAGCGCTGTACTTTGGCGGGCAATGGCGGACAATTGGCGCCAAAAATCACAACAGTAACACAGTCACTTGCACAAAAACAGTCCACTTAGGCACACGGGACTCACATATAGCGAGCTTCTTATCCTGTTCGTGACGCCAAAGATGAGTCGCACGTACCAGGGCTTATGGGGTACTCGGCACCGAGCCCGTTCACTTCAATGGGGGAGAGGTCACGGGTAGCGCAGCTCGGTCCGTTGCCCTGGGCGCTCATTCAAGGGGGATATTTACAGGGGATTTAGAAATGTTCGTGAGGCCACCTGTGGTTTCTGGTCAGGGTGACCAGCGCTGCAGGGTGAATCCTCTGAGGGGTTGTAACTGGGCAGCAAGGTGTTAAGTCTTCCACAGGTAAGACTGATCCCTCGAGGTATATGGCGGTGCAGGGGTGCAGGCAATAAGGCAGACACACACAATGAGTCTCTTTCCGTACCTTTACTGGTGATATTTGCAGGCACGTCCCGGGAAGCTGCTCAGGGTGGAGAATGCACGTCCAGTAATCACTGAGAAGGTTTAAGGCCTCCTTACTTCTTGATGTGTGTGAGTTTCTAACTTGCATGAAGCTAAGTTTAACTCCGTGTAGAACAGCTACGCCCGGCTGACATTGTGGTGGAGCCTTCTTTTGGACAGAACTAAGTCCTCTATGGCTGATCAGGCCTGACTCCTGTTCTTCCTGACCCCGGTTACGTATCAGCACTGAAGGGCCCCTCTGCGACCTGAAGTCCAGCAGGGTCTCCGGTTTCTCCCACTAGTCGTGAAGGTACTAGCAAGCTCGGACCCGGTGTCCGGTTGTGCAGAGTGGAGGTAAGCGATCCTTGCTATTTATCCTCAGTCACTCTCTCTCTCTTTGTCCACTCGCCTGTCGCCCTACTCACACCTTTAACATAAGCACAGGCAACAGTAGGTGTCAGCTTCCTTCTCTTCACCGCTCTCTAACAGTACCTCAGTTTGCTCGGTGTTACAAGTACTGCAGTTCCCCTTCCTTCACTTCTTTCTTAGGCTCTGTCCGAAGCAGCCTTCCATCAGACTGATCTGTGCACACTCCGAGAGTCACTTTCCACTTCCCTAGGGGACTAACAGCACGTTCTGAGGTAACAGTTTGTTTCTCTGCTTCTGTCTCATCTGACAGGAATCTCCGTCTGTCTGCACTCTGCTCTGAGCTCTGCTCTGACAGGAATGACTGGCTCAGACTGGCTACTGCTGCTTTTCTCCACACCCTTATATACTCTAAAGGGCTCCCTCTGGTGGCACTGTAGGGAAATGTGAAGTGTGAATGAATATCGGGTGATTGTGAATTACCTTTCTGTGCATCCTCCTGGGTACATGTGGCACCAAGCGCAGCTGGGCTACACATATTAATCCCCAGTTAGTTGCTACCCTGGCATATCCTAAAAGCTGCCTCCTGCTCAGGGCTCTTTCAGACATCAGTGTGTCTGGTAGATGTGGTGACAGTTTTCACACGTACCAGAGGCACTTACAAACATAGACCCATTCAAGTGAATGGGTCTGTGCACATGTCAGTGTGTTTCTAAGGATTGTGTGTCCATGGGCAAAATACACTGACATGTCCATTTTTTAACAACAGCAAAACGTCCTGCTTGCATGCAAATGGATGACATCCGTGTATCATCAGTGTGACATGTACTGCAGCCTGGGAAGCAGTGGTACAGTTAGCGTTGTTCCCCGGTTCCGGGTGCTGAAGACTGCTCACATCATTCTCCCCTTCTCACGCTGCAATCAGTTCGAGCAGGGGAGCATGTTGAGAGTTATATTCAATTGATAACAGCGAGAGCAGGGGCAGCTGATGGGACTACTACTCCTATCAGCCTAAACCTGCTGCAGCTAATATCAGTGAGAGCAGGCGGCAACTGATGGGAGTGTTCAACAGCTGCCACCTATGCTATAAATAAATAACAAAACTGACTTTATTTACCCTTATTTTTGATAACCAGCCAGGCAAAATTGACAGCTGCGGGCTTCAACCCTCAGCTGTCAGCTTCAGCAAGGCTGGTTATCATGAATAGAGGGGTCCTCACTAGAGATGAGCAAACCATTCAAGGTTCGGTTCAGTTTGGATTCAGCGAACGGATTGATGTTCCCTGAACAGTTCGTTTAACCGAACCTCTTTGAATTCAATGGGAGGCAAAACCAAACTCATAGATAACACTTCAGGGGGGCGCAAAAAGCTGCCCAAAAAGTTAAATTTGGGGACAGATACCAGGAAAAATGGCATCAATTGACCCACAGTACAAATTTGATAATGACACAGCAGCAGTCAACCATGGGCCATGCATGAGGTCTGGGCCAGCATTTACAGCTCTGAATTTAGGTTTAAATTAAGATGAGGTGGGTGAGGGACCAGTGTAAGTCTGCTGTGCTGGGAGCACTGATACCTCATGCAACAGCTTAAACGTGATTTTCCTCAGCCACGCTCAGGTGGCACAAATATCAGCTTGGTATACCACAAATGTTATAAAACTTTAAGGAAAATAACGCAGTTAGTTGACTGAAAATAACTGCAGGCCTGCCCGTCTGGGAACCCTACTTCTACAGGCAACACACATGAAGGAGACCCAACTTGGAGTGCAAATATTTACCAAAATTATAGATACACACCACTAAAGTGTTATCAATTTCCCAGAGTAGAAATATTATAATTGCGTAGTTTTTTGAAAACTTCAGTTACTGTACAGTCTACTCGACTGGAGTGACAGTTAGTGGAGGTTGTAGGTTTGTCAGAAGAGGTGGGTCTTCTGTTTCTTTTTGAAGGTTCCCATGGAAGGCGAGAGTATGATATGTTGTGATACACAGTTCCAGAGTAGAGGGGATCTATGGGAGAAAACTAGTATGCGATTGTAGTAAGAGGAGATAAAAAGGGAGTAGAGAAAGAGATCTTGTGATGATTGGAGGTTGCGTGCAGGTACGTACCAGCAGACTAGGTCACAGATGTATGGAGGAAACAGTTTTTGGATCTCTTTGTCTGCCAAACTTAGGGTTTTGAACAGGAGTCTGTGGGCAATCGGGAGCCAGTGCCAGGATTGACAGAGGGGAGTAGCCAGGGAGTAGAAGATTGACAGGTGGATTAGTCGGACAGCAGAGTTTAGGAATAGATTGGATGGGTGCGATAGTATTAGAAGTGAGGTCACAGAGCAGGAAGTTGCAGTAGCTGAGGCGGGAGATGATGAGGACATGCACTGGCGTTTTTGCAGATTCATGGTTGACGAATCTGTGGATTCGGGAGATATTGTTGAGATGAAGGAGGGGAAAGGGCTTGGATCTCAGATTTGAAGGCAAGCCATTGATTTTGATGGATAGGCCAGTTAAGTGGGTTGAATGAGATGGAGGAAAGATGAAGAACTAGGTTTTATCCATGTTAAGTTTTAGAAATCTAGCAGAGGACAAAGATGAAATAGAGGACTGACATTGTGGGATTGTGGAGTAGTGATGATGAGCGAATAGTGAAATATTCAGATTTGGGAAAATCGGCACAAATAATGTCTAATATCCGTTAATTGGTACCGAATAACGAATCCAATGCAAGTCAATGGGAAAGCCGAATATTTTTCTGCTGGACGCAACAAGCAGGTCTGGGGGCCTGAGAAAAAAGCTGAAATGGGTGGGAAAAAGCAAAAACTAAATGCGAAAAGCATGAAGAAGATGCCTTTCTGACTCACACATCGTATCTGGAAATAATGTTGTCAGACTATTGAGCCAGTTTTACGGATTTGTTAAAAGACCTACCAAACCAAACCTACATTTTTTTGAAGGGAAGAATGTTAAGAAACATTTTTTCTCTTCACAATTACATGCACTGTATATAACGCAAAATTTTAAAAAAATAAAAATAAAATTATACCTCTTCTTTAGCATATGTTCACACGGAGCGTTTTGGTTTTAGTTTTTCCTTTGACATTTGTAAGGGGTCTCACTCACACATTTGAGAGGTCCCTCCTTCATTCAAAATTGTTAGCTAGATAATGGAATACATATTCCCAATCACTTTACAATGCCAGCTAAAACATGTCCATTTGAATTTTGGGCTTTGCCCACAACCACCACCACGTCCACCGCCATGTCATTATGTGACCCTCGCTTCACATTTTCAGAGGGCCAGCAGGTGCCATGAAACCTGAGTTTGGGAAGGGCCCTCAGGTGGCCCTGTATCATACATTTTGGAGAGATTTCACTCCTTTATTTGGGAGGCCTCTCCCTCATTCCAAATTGTTAGTTAGATAGTGGAATACATATTCCCCATCACTTTACAATACCAGCTAAAACATGCCCATTTGAATTACCACCACCAAGTCCACCGCTATGTCATTATGCGGCCCTCGCTTCAAATTTTCAGAGGGCCAGCAGGTGCTGTGAAACCTGAGTTTTGTGAGCTCCACTGTTCATTTTGGACAACAGATCCCTTTGGAGCCACTGTCATAGCAGGTGAAGCTGCTGTAAGGTGAATATAATACAGGAGTTGAGGGTGCTGTATGATCAATGTCAGTAAATTGGATTCTACCAGACACCAAAAGAATTAGAATTAAATTCTGAAAACAGTGTATGCCAGCAAGGGCCTGTATTGTGATTAGTCTGTCAGGCCTGAAACCATGTCAGGAACATGTACAAGCCTCATTTTACTTGGAAGCAGCCTCCTCAAGGGAAAGAGACAGGAGTGCCACAAACCAATCTGCACAAGCCTACGCACTTCTTCTGGAAACTACCCAACCAGGCAGAATTTCTCTTTTGCAAGGTTTTGAGCAACAATGGAGTAATTATAGGATATGTCCCAGAGAGTGACGAGGTTTGTGGAGTGTATTACTCAGGTGACAGGCAGTGCTACAGAGCTAAGGTAAAGGCCTTACCGTGGCAATGATCATGTTTCAATATGTGTAAGGCTGCGGCCTGAATAGGTCTGTTCAGGGCCGCCATCAGGGCATGACAGCCCTGACTGGTGTATGGGGCCCAGTCAGCAGAGGGGGCCCGCATTGGGCCCCGTCTCTTCTGCTGATCAGGCCCCAGCAGAAGAGACAGGGCCCGATGCGGGCCCCCTCTGCTGTTCGGGCCCCAGCGTCAGGCGAAGTAACTGAACCTGCATGACGTCCGAGACGCAGGTTCAGTTAATCTATTGAGTTGCGGGCCCGCAAGTCAATAGTTAAAGCCGCCAGCCAATCGGAGACTGGCAGCTGATGTCAGCTGGCACGGCGCCGGCGTATGATGTCATTGTCATTCGCCGGCAAGTGTGCGCTTGAAACGTCGGGACTCAAGAGATATCAGCGCCGCGGCCAAGTAAGAAGAAAGTTTTTTTATTATTATTTATTTATTGAAATCGGCAATGTGGGCAGGATGGAATCACTGGGGGGGGCAGGATGGAATCGCTGGGGGGGCAGGATGGAATCGCTGGGGGGGCAGGATGGAGTCACTGGGGGGCAGGATGGAGTCACTGGGGGGCAGGATGGAGTTGCTGGGGGCAGGATGGAATCGCTGGGGGGGCAGGATGGAGTCGCTGGGGGGGCAGGATGGAATCGCTGGGGGGGCAGGATGGAGTCACTAGGGGGGCAGGATTGAGTCGCTGGGGGGCAGGATGAGTCGCTGGGGGGCAGGATGGAGTCGCAGGGGGGCAGGATGGAGTCACTGGGGGGGCAGGATGGAGTCACTGGGAGGGGCAGGATGGAGTCACGGGGGGCAGGATGGAGTGACGGGGGGAGATCAGGAGGATGGAGTCATGGGGCAGGATGGAGTCATTGGGGCTGGATAGAGACATGTGGGCAGGATGGAGTCACGGGTGCTGGATGGTGTCACTGGGGCTGGATGGAGTCACGGAGGGCAGGATGGAGTCACGGGGGTCAGGATGGAGTCACAGGGGCTGGACAGAGTCACAGGGAAGGACGGAGTCACGGGGGGCAGGATGGAGTCATGGGGCTGGATGGAGTCATGGGGCAGGATGGAGTCACGGGGCAGGATGGAGTCACAGGGGCTGGACGGAGTCACAGGTGCAGGAAAGAGTCCTGGGGGCAGGATGGAGTCACTGGGGCTGGATGGAGTCATAGGAGCTGGATGGAGTCACGGGGCAGGATGGAGTCACTGGGGCTGGATGGAGTCACGGGGGCTGGATGGAGTCACTGGGGCTGGATGGAGTCACAGGGGCAGGATGGAGTCATGGGGGGCAGGATGGAGTCACAGGGGCAGGATGGAGTCACAGGGGCAGGATGGAGTCACGAGGGGGGCAGGATGGAGTCACAGGGGCAGGATGGAGTCACTGGGGCAGCAGGATGGAATCACGGGGGCTGGATGGAGTCACTGGGGCTGGATGGAGTCACAGGGGCAGGATGGAGTCATGGGGCAGGATGGAGTCACAGGGGCAGGATGGAGTCACAGGGGCAGGATGGAGTCATGAGGGGGGCTGGATGGAGTCATGGGGCAGGATGGAGTCACGGGGGCTGGATGGAGTCACAGGGGTTGGATGGAGTCACTAGGGCTGGATGGAGTCACAGGGGCAGGATGGAGTCACGGGGGGCAGGATGGAGTCACTGGGGCTGGATGGAGTCATTGGGGCGGCAGGATGGAATCACTGGAGCAGGATGGAGTCACGATGGGGGCAGGACGGAGTCACGGGGAGGCAGGATGGAGTCACTGGGGCAGGATGGACTCACGGGAGGCAGGATGGAGTCACTGGGGTAGGATGGAGTCACGGGCAGGATGGAGTCACTGAGGCTGGATGGAGTCACAGGGGCTGGATGGAGTGATGGGAGGCAGGATGGAGTGATGGGGCAGGATAGAGTCACAGGGGCAGGATGGAGTCACAGGGGCAGGATGGAGTCACGGGGGGCAGGATGGAGTCATGGGGGCTGGATGGAGTTACTGGGGCTGGATGGAGTCACAGGGGCAGGATGGAGTCACGATGGGGGCAGGACGGAGTCACGGGGAGGCAGAATGGAGTCACTGGGGCAGGATAGACTCACGGGGGGCAGGATGGAGTCACTGGGGTAGGATGGAGTCACGGGCTGGATGGAGTCACAGGGGCTGGATGGAGTGATGGGAGGCAGGATGGAGTGATGGGGGCAGGATAGAGTCACAGGGGCAGGATGGAGTCACAGGGGCAGGATGGAGTCACGGGGGGAAGGATGGAGTCACTGGGGGCTGGATGGAGTCACGGGGCAGGATGGAGTCACTGGGGCAGGATGGAGTCACTGGGGCGGCAGGATGGAATTACTGGGGCAGGATGGAGTCACGAGGAGGCAGGATGCAGTCACTGGGGCAGGATGGAATCACTGGGGCAGGATGGAGTCACAGGGGCTGGATGGAATGACGGGGGCAGGATGGAGTGACGGGGCAGGAAGGAGTCACTGGGGCTGGATGGAGTCACGGGGGCAGGATGGAGTCACAGGGGCTTGATGGAGTGACGGGGCAAGGATGGAGTGACGGGGCAGAATGGAGTCACTGGGGCTGGATGGAGTCACGGGGCAGGATGGAGACACGGGGGCAGGATTGGAGACATGGCAGGATGGAGACACGGGGCAGGATTGGAGACATGGGGGCAGGATTGGAGACATGGTGCAGGATGGAGACAGATGGGGCAGGATGGAGACAGATGGTGCAGGGTCACGGGGTAGGATGGATATGATGGAGCAGGATCATGGGACAGATGGGGCAGGATCATGGGACAAATGGCCTGGGGCAGGATCATGGGGCAGGATGGAGACAGATGGTGCAGGATCACGGGGTAGGATGGATATGATGGAGCAGGATCATGGGACAGATGGGGCAGGATCATGGGACAAATGGCCTGGGGCAGGATCATGGGGCAGGATGGAGATAGAAGGGCGGATCATTGGCAAGATGGAGACAGATGGGGCAGGATGGATACGATGGGGCAGGATTATGGACAGATGGTTTGGGGCAGTATCATGGGACAAGATGAAGACAGATGGTGCAGGATCATGGGCAGGATGGATACGATGGGGACAGATGGAGCAGGATCATGGGACAGATGGTCTGGGGCAGGATCATGGGACAGATGGAGACAGATGGTGCAGGATCATGGGGCTGGATGGATATGATGGGGACAGATGGGGCAGGATCATGGGACAGATGGTCTGGGGCAGGATCATGGGGCAGGATGGAGACAGATGGTGCAGGGTCATGGGGCAGGATGGATACGATGGGGACAGATGGGGCAGGATCATGGGACAGATGATCTGGGGCAGGATCATGGGGCTGGATGGATACGATGGGGACAGATGGGACAGGATCATGGGGCAGGATGGGACATCACATGGTGGCAGGATAGGAGAACATATGGCTGGAGCCAGAAATGAGATACACAGGGGCCAGGATGGGAGATATTTTTAGAATAGGGGCTAATTTAGGGATATTATTACAGCAGTAATGTACCGTATATACTCGTGTATAAGCCGAGATATTCAGCCCATTTTTTAGGGCTGAAAGTCCCCCTCTCGACTTATACGCGGGTCATATATGGGGGTTGGCGGGGGTGTTGGATCATACTCACCCCTCCGCCGGCGCGGTCTCTGCAGCCCGCCTGCTTCTCCCACGATCTCCGGCTCCTTCCTGCGGTGGTCACATGGCACCGCTCATAAAAGTCACGAATATGCACATATTCATGACTTTAATGAGCGGTACCATGTGACCTCTGTAGGACTGAAGAGCTGCGGAGACCGCCGGGAGAAGAGGAGAGGCTGCAGAGATGCGCCGGCGGAGGGGTGAGTATAGCGATATTTACCTGTCCCATTCCACCGCTGTGCTGCTCCATCGTCCGACTCCTCTGGCTGTGAATGATCAGGCAGAGGGCGCGATGACTTCGTTAGTGCGCGTCGCGCCCCCTACCTGATCATTCACTGCCGAGGACCCAGAAGAGGGAGCAGCGTGCAGCGGTGGAGAGAGGACAGGTGCCGGGGTCCTGAGCAAGCGGTGACACCGGCACCTGTCCCCCATAGCACGCCAGTGTCACCGCCTGCTCAGGACACCGGCACCTGGCCCCCAGCGACGAGAGGTGAGTATGTTATTTTTTTTGCAGCAGCAGCATAAGGGACGTATACTATGGGGCATAATTGTGCAGCATATGGTGGCATAATCTGTGGAACATATGGGGGCATAATCTGGATCATATGGGGGCATAATCTGGAGCATATGGGGGCATAATCTGGAGCATATGGGGGCATAATCTGTGGAACATATGGGGGTATAATCTGTGGAACATATGGGGGCATAATCTGTGCAACATATGGGGGCATAATCTGTGGAACATATGGTTGCATAATCTGTGGAAAATATGGGGGCATAATCTGGAGCATATTGGGGCATAATCTGGAGAATATGGGGGCATAATCTGGAGCATATGGGGCATAATCTGTGGATCATACGGGGGCATAATTGTGCAGCATATGGGGGGCATAATCTGTGGAATATATGGGGCATAATCTGGAGCATATGGGGCATAATCTCTGGAGCATATGGGGGCGTAATTTCTGGAGCATATTGGGCATAATCTGGAGCATATGGGGGCATAATCTGGAGCATATGGGGGCATAATCTGTGGAACATATGGGGCATAATCTGTGGAACATATGGGGGCATAATCTGTGCAGCATATGGGGGCATAATCTGTGGAATATATGGGGGCATAATCTGTGGAACATATGGGGGCATAATCTGGAGCATATTGGGGCATAATCTGGAGAATATGGGGCATAATCTGTGGATCATACGGGGGCATAATTGTGCAGCATATGGGGGCATAATCTGTGGAATATATGGGGGCATAATCTGGAGCATATGGGGGCATAATCTCTGGAGCATATGGGGGCGTAATCTCTGGAGCATATTGGGCATAATCTGGAGCATATGGGGGCATAATCTTTTGAGCATATGGGGGCATAATCTCTGGAGCATATTGGGCATAATCTGGAGCATATGGGGCATAATTTGTGCAGCATATGGGGGCATAATCTGTGGAGCATATTGGACATAATCTGTGCAGCATATGGGGCATAATCTGCAGTTTATAGGGCCTAATCTGTGGAGCATCATATGGGGGCATAATCATTTTTCACCCTAGGCTTATACGCGAGTCAATAAGTTTTCCCAGTTTTTTTGTGGCAAAATTAGGGGGGTCGGCTTATACACGGGTCGGCTTATACATGAGTATATACAGTATTTATTTTATTTTTTGAGGATACTGTTTTAAATGGGAGGGCGGTCCTGTTACTGTGCAGAGCGACACTGTCGACTTTTTTTTCTTCATCTGGTGTAGTTTACAATTTGGGAAAAAAATAAGTAATGTGTTCTGCAAGCGGTTCTCTAGATAACTGTGTTATTTCCTGCAGAGATGAGCCCTGGCTGGAAGAAGTGATGGCGGTCTATGCTGGATGAAGATTAAAAGCGAAGATGAAAGACTTCACCTAGAGACGTCACTGGTGAGTCAGTGTGTTACCTATACACTGACACTATACACTGTATACTATATACAGCGGTCCTGTATACAATGTCACCAGTGATCACTGTATTACCTTTACATTATACACTATATACAGAGCTCCTGTGTATAATATCACTGGTGATCACTATTACTTGTACACAGACACTGCATCAGTATTGTAGTGTTCAGTCACTATGTGGTGGTAATATGTTGTCCGTCCATGGTGTGGCTGTACTTGCTCCTTGTATGTGCTATGTGGTCACTATGTGGTGGTAATATGTGGTCTGGTCATGGTGTGGTGGTATTTGTTCCTTGTATGTGATATTATTGGTCACCATATGGTGGTAATATGTGGTCTGGTCATGGTGTGGTGGTATTTGTTCCTTGTATATGATATTATTGGTCACCATATGGTGGTAATATGTGGTCTGGACATGGTACGGTGGTATTTGTTCCTTGTATGTGCTTGTAATACTATTGTAGGAACTCGAGGATTCTGATAGCGTGGGGCAATGAACAATCAGAGACGGGTTTCTTTGAATGCAAATAATGTATTTGTGAAACAGCAAAACACCCAAAAACAATATTCAAACAACCCGTAGTGACATGCAATGAGTCCATATATATATACACAAGTCCAGTTATATGAATCCGGATATATAAGTCTTTGAACCTCTATAGCGAGGGTGGTAAAGTTCTTACGACGGAGTCCTCACACAAATGTGACCACAAGGTAAGTCTGATGCACAGGTAACGTGGCTGGATTTACACACTGCTGGTGTGTGAAGAGTCAGATCCAGGTATGCAGAAAACACAGGGAGGTCCAGGAACAAGTTAATCTCAGTTGTGGCTTAATTCAGTGAAGTCCAACAACAAGTTCATATGTCAGTAAGGTTCCAGTAACAGTTCCAACAGCTCTCACCAGAGGTAATGCACAAAGGGTTAAACAGCAACAGTTCAGAAACACAGTTCTTATCAGATGGAGAGAACCAAGGGTTAAATTCCCAAGTCAACAGTTTAGTGATAACACAGTACTTTGTGCAACTTACATATGCAGAGAATGTCCAGAGCCATGGGTAGAAACTGCTGTGGCTGAGAAACACCTGAAGATAAGGTTATGCACTTTCCTGGTAAATACACAAAAGATCTGTGAGGAACAAAGCAGCTGGGTTGCAGGGAAACGGAAGCAGAATACTCCAGCAGTGAAGCCAACACCTGAGCCAGGTTTTAAACAAACGAACAGGAAGTAGGGCACACAAAACAGCAAACTCCATTTTAACAAAGGGCAAAATCATTGACAAAGTTACCTAGAAAACCCGGAATACTGACATTACTCCCCCCCTAAAGACGGCCTCCGGACGGTCCTGGACCAGGCCTGTCCGGGTATCTCCGATGAAACTGAGCAATCTTCAGAGGCGCATTGATGTTACTTACTGGTTCCCAAGAATCATTTTCAGGAGAGTAACCTTGCCATCTAACTAGATACTGAAGCCGGTTTCTATGAAGTCTCGAATTAACAATATCCTGTACCACGAATTGTTCTTCGCCATCAACCAACACTGGTGGAGGGGGAGGTACGATACGTCCCTGAAACGTGTTAGGAGAGACTGGTTTTAATAAGGAAACATGAAATACTGGGTGTACCTTTAAAGTCCGTGGTAGCTTCAACCGACAGGCAACAGAGCTCACAATCCCAGTGATCTTGAATGGACCGATGAATTTCTGTCCCAGTTTCTGCGAAGGAACACCCAATTTTAGATTCTTGGTGGACAACCAAACTGAGTCTCCTACCTTATACATAGGTGCTGGTTTCCGGAATCTATCGGCCGACTTCTTGTAACGCTCCTGTGCTGTGGTCAGGGAGTCCTTCAAAACTTCAAGATTACGTTGCAACGCCGTCACTCTGTCTTCAACCGCTGGTACCGAAATCGTAACCGGAGACCTAGGCAAAATACTTGGATGATAACCCAGGTTGGCAAAAAAAGGCGTTACCTTCGTGGAACTGCTTTGGGAGTTGTTGTACGAAAATTCCGCTAGAGGAAGTAGCTTCAGCCAATCGTCCTGCAAATGACTGACGTAACAGCGTAGATATTGCTCCAAGGTTTGATTTGTCCGTTCGGTCTGCCCGTTGGTCTGAGGATGGTATGCAGAAGACAAGCAAACATTAATGTGGAGCGCAGAACAAAATCCTTTCGAAAATCTAGAGGTAAATTGTATTCCCCGGTCAGAAATGATGTCATCTGGTACCCCATGCAGCCGGAAAATGTTCTGGATAACTAGATCTACTGTCTCTGTAGCTGAGGGAAGACCAGCACACGGAATGAAATGAGCAGCTTTCGTTAAACGATCTACTACCACCAAAATAGTATTTTTACCACCAGAGGTGGGTAACTCCACAATAAAGTCCATCGAAATAGACCCCCAAGGGCGAGACGGTACAGGTAGCGGTTTAAGAAGACCAGTAGGTGAAACGCGAGGAACCTTGTACCGGGCACAAACTTCACAAGAGCGGACATAGTCATTCACATCCTTCAAGCAGGTAGGCCACCAAAAAAAACGAGTTAACAATTCCTGCGTCTTCTGTACCCCCCTATGACCAGCCAATTTAGAGTCGTGGACCAATTTGAGAACTCAAAGTCTTACAGCCTCTGGACATAAATACATCGATCTCTAAGCCACACACCATTCCGAAGGACAAGATTCACATTGTCAGGTGGAGCTGCAAGAAATACGTCACCGTCATAGGCCAGCTTGATCTCCTGCCACAAGTCCCGGTTCCGGAGCACTCCAACGAAATTGGCCTCCGACAAGATGGTCTTCGACGGGGTCCCAGGCACGGAATCCACGGTATGGATTCGGGATAATGCGTCAGCTTTCCCATTACGTGAACCTGGGCGGTACGAAATAATAAAATTAAACTGGTTCAAGAACAAACTCCACCTAGCTTGTCGAGGAGAAAGACACCTGGCAGACTTAAGGAATTCCAAATTGCGATGATCCGTGAGTACTACTACCTGCTGAGTTGCCCCCTGCAAATGGTGTCTCCATTCCTTAAAGGCAGAAATAATTGCCAAAAGTTCCTTATCTGCCACATCATAGTTAAGTTCTGCAGAAGATAACCTACGAGAGAAGAAGGCACACGGGTGCAGCAAACCTTTGTCTCCGGTACGTTGTGAGAGGATAGCTCCCAATGCACAGTCAGACGCGTCCACCTCCACGATAAAAGGCTGTGCAGGATCCGGATGCATCAATATTGGAGCCGTGGTAAAACAACCCTTCAGGCGATCAAAGGCTTCCTGAGCTTGCGAAGACCATTCAAACTTCTTCCCCTTCTTGGTGAGGAGAGTGATGGGACGGACAATTTCTGAAAAATTTCGGATAAACCGTCTATAAAAGTTAGCAAAGCCAATGAATGGTTGTACCTCCTTAATGTTTCCTGGTACCGGCCAGTCCAAGATTGCCTGGATCTTGCTGGACTCCATATTCAATCCCTGAGGCGAGATAACATAGCCTAAAAATTGAATTTCAGAACAATGGAACTCGCACTTTTCGAGTTTGATGTACAAATGATTATCTCTCAAACGTCTAAGTACGGTCTTGACATGTTCCTGATGTTCCTGTAAGGAGTCAGAAAAGATTAAGATGTCATCAAGGTAAATTACCACATATTGGTCCAATAAATCCCTGAAAATGTCGTTGGCTAAATGTTGAAAAGCAGCAGGAGCGTTACAGAGTCCGAATGGCATCACCAAATATTCAAAATGTCCATACCGGCATCTAAAAGCTGTCTTCCATTCGTCTCCCGGCCGTATACGGAGTAAATTATATGCCCCACGAAGATCTAATTTGGTAAATACTTTGGCCTGGCGAACTCTTTCCAACAATTCTGGAATTAGGGGCAACGGGTACCTGTTACGAATGGTTACCTTATTTAACTCCCGGTAGTCAATGCAGGGTCTTAGAGTACCATCCTTCTTCTTTACAAAGAATATTGGAGCTCCCGCTGGTGAAGAAGATGGTCGGATAAACCCCTTGGCTAAATTCTCATCTATATACTCTCGTAAAGATTTTAATTCCGGAGCCGCCAACGGGTAAACATGGCCGAAAGGAATCGCTGCTCCAGGAAGCAATTCTATGGGGCAGTCATACGGTCTATGTGGGGGAAGTTGATCTGCCTTCCTTTTATCACAAATGTCTGAGAATTCCTGATATATCAGAGGGAGAGTAGGTACCTGTATCACCTCTTCCAAGTTCTGGGTAACTGGAGCCGCTACAGTTGGACTGATGGTAGAACTGCACTTCGGGAGAAAGGTTATCTCCTTGGTTTCCCAATTGATGATTGGATTTTGTGACCGTAACCAGGGAATTCCTAAAATTACAGGAAAATGAGGAGAAGATATTAACATGAATGAAAGTGTTTCTTGATGGTCTGGTTCCATCTTACACTCCAGAGGCACTGTCTCCCGATCTACTGGTCCAGAAACTAATGGGAACCATCCACCGTTTCCATAGTGACTGGTGAAGCTCTTAGTTGTGTCTTTATACCATGTTCCTTTGCAAAAGAAGAATCCATGAAATTCCCACCTGCTCCAGAGTCTATCATGGCAGAACTTGATATCCACTGTTCCTCCCACTGAATCTGTATAGGAAGAGAACAATGTGAATATTTCTCCCCTTGATCTTTAGGGGAAGTCGGCATCAGTATTGGGGGAAAAACCGCATCTAGATGTAGACTGGTTTCCGAAACTTCAGACTCAGCGTCTGTGTTATCATAATCCCCTACTACACCGCCAACACCTTGTTGGGTCGCCTAGGACATTTAGGACAATTGATGAGGAAATGATCCGATTGACCACAATAGAAACATAAGCGCTCACGGAGACGGTGTTCGCGGCGTTCATTATTCTCACGTCTCTGCAGTGAGTCCACCTGCATAGGCACCTCCTCAGCCTCTCGCGGGTTTTTGCCTGTGGTTTCCCTGGACGGAAGAGAGTAATTAGTAATGCGATTTACAGCGGCCCATTTTTCTTGTCTGCGTTCAGTTAAACGGATATCAATACGTACACAGTGCTGTATAAACAATTCAAACTCCTGTGGAGACTCTGAACGAGCTAGCTCATCCTTGATTGCATTTGACAAACCTTTTCTAAAGATTGGTAATAAAGCATTGTTTTCCCACTGGGTGTCCACCACTAACCTTTTAAATTCAGTAACATATTCTATGACTGACCGTTTCCCCTGGCGTAAGGAAAGCAAGGCAGATTCAGCGGTAGCACGGCGGTTGGGATCGTCGAACATTTGCGCCATGGCTGCCAGAAAATTGTCCAAATTATTTAGACGGGTATCATGACTTTCAACCATAGGATTTGCCCAAGCCAGTGCACGTGATGTCAACAACATAATAATACATAGAACCTTAGATCTATCAGACCGGTAGTAGGAGGCATGTACATCAAAAAATAATATACATTGATTAACAAACCCACGGAATTGACTTCGGTCACCATTAAAACGGAATGGAGGCAATTTGGGCATACTGGTGGATGAGGTAGGCTCAGTAGGTAAGGCCTCCAGGACTCCTAACCTAGCACGTAGATCTTGGAGAGCCTGACCAAACCCCTGTGCATTGTGGTTAACCCGAGACTCCAAGTCTCTAATCTGATTGAGTGCAGCCGCCACCTCCTGCTGCAAGGAGTTAACTATGGTGAACAATTTGTCTGCCCGTGTCTCCGTCATTGCCCCAGCAGAATCCTCTTTTTTAGGCTGGAGTATCCTGTAATACTATTGTAGGAACTCGAGGATTCTGATAGCGTGGGGCAATGAACAATCAGAGACGGGTTTCTTTGAATGCAAATAATGTATTTGTGAAACAGCAAAACACCCAAAAACAATATTCAAACAACCCGTAGTGACATGCAATGAGTCCATATATATATACACAAGTCCAGTTATATGAATCCGGATATATAAGTCTTTGAACCTCTATAGCGAGGGTGGTAAAGTTCTTACGACGGAGTCCTCACACAAATGTGACCACAAGGTAAGTCTGATGCACAGGTAACGTGGCTGGATTTACACACTGCTGGTGTGTGAAGAGTCAGATCCAGGTATGCAGAAAACACAGGGAGGTCCAGGAACAAGTTAATCTCAGTTGTGGCTTAATTCAGTGAAGTCCAACAACAAGTTCATATGTCAGTAAGGTTCCAGTAACAGTTCCAACAGCTCTCACCAGAGGTAATGCACAAAGGGTTAAACAGCAACAGTTCAGAAACACAGTTCTTATCAGATGGAGAGAACCAAGGGTTAAATTCCCAAGTCAACAGTTTAGTGATAACACAGTACTTTGTGCAACTTACATATGCAGAGAATGTCCAGAGCCATGGGTAGAAACTGCTGTGGCTGAGAAACACCTGAAGATAAGGTTATGCACTTTCCTGGTAAATACACAAAAGATCTGTGAGGAACAAAGCAGCTGGGTTGCAGGGAAACGGAAGCAGAATACTCCAGCAGTGAAGCCAACACCTGAGCCAGGTTTTAAACAAACGAACAGGAAGTAGGGCACACAAAACAGCAAACTCCATTTTAACAAAGGGCAAAATCATTGACAAAGTTACCTAGAAAACCCGGAATACTGACAGTGCTATTATTTGGTCACTATGTGGTGGTAATATGGTGTCTAATCATGGTGCGGTGGTATTTGTCCACTGTATGTGATATTATTGGTCATTTTAAAAATTTAAAAATAAATAAAAATATACCTAAATTGTATTGGATATTTGAACAAATGTTTAATGGGTTAGAGTAGAGTAGGGTCTGGCCAAAAGAGTCTACCTTGTCGTGGTGGCGGCCTAAAAAATCTTTTGACTGTGGACAGTTCAAGGGGTGGAGGTGGGGCTGGGGTGGAGCCTGTGTGGAGTCTCAAGGGGGCCCCAAAAATTTTGCCAGTATGGGGCCCCGAAATTCCTAGTGGCAGCCCTGGGTCTGTTGAGCGTATAAACCCAGTCTCTTAGACGTTTTTAAAATGTACAGAAACTGGGCAATACCCCACCTTTTTTTTTTAGGACCCATATTTAGAAAATTTAAGGGAAGCAACAGTTTAATGAAGAGACACAAGTCTCATTTAAGAGCCTGGAAAAACCAGCAATAGTCTTTGTCCAGCACCGGACAATGTAAAGTGCTAATGAATATGCATGCCCTATCTAAGTAACAATTTGGGAAGAGACATATATGCTGCCAATGGACAACTGAACACTGTGCTGGGACAACAAACTGATCATGGTTGCTGAATGCTGTTTCTGTGCAACTGCAGCTTGTGGTCAGGAGGCATCCATGTCTGCTTCTTAAACAGCAGATTGTGAAGGATGTAACAGAGGTTAAGGGCCAGTGGTTTCAATCTCAGACAAAGAGTTTCTAACCAGGCATTTCGCCCACCTACTAGGGTGCTGCGTATATGAGCAGTATATGGCATATGGTAACCAAGGTATTGTCACGCTTGCGCCCTGACTGGTGGGCGTGAGCCAGGGGGTTGTGGCCCCACTGTGCCACAAACTGAACTTCCCTGGAAGGGGCGTGACTAGGACAGCTGCCTTGGTTTTCACTAAGCCTCTGATGATGAGGTCAAGCTTTTGCGGCAGGCAGCTACTAGGTGCCACTCCAGGGTGGTGTCTGGTTGTGGCTGCTGATCCTCTTGGGGAGACGATAGCACGGCTGAGACACTGGCAGGCAGGCATGGCAGAGACACGAGCAGGCAGGCATGGCTGAGAAACAGGGCAGGCAGGCACGGCTGAGACACAAGGAAGGTAGGCACGGCAGAGACACAGGGCTGGCAGGCATGGCTGAGACACGGGGTAGGTAGGCACCAACTGGAAAGGCACAGGGACACGAAGTGGTGTGTGAAATGGGTAGGGTCCTGTTCACACAGCAAGTGCAGGTACTTGTACTGACTGGAAGGTACTGGTACAGACTGGAAGGAATGGTGTATGGAGGAACAGATAGAGAGACCTGTTCACACAGCAGGTGGAGGTACTGGTACAGACTGGAAGGAATGGTGTATGGAGAAACAGGCAGAGACCTGTTCACACAGCATAGGCAGGTACTGGTACAGACTGGAAGGAATGGTGTATGGAGAAACAGGTAGCGACCTGTTCACACAGCAGGAGAACCGCAAGGCTGCGGAGAAGGGCTGTAGAGCAGCAAGAGGTTCTGCAGCTGCTGGAGTGAAGCAGAGCAGAACCGCAAGTTATGCGGAGAGAAGCAGCAGCAAGAGATTTCTGCAGAGGCAGGAGCAAATCAGAGTGGAACCGCAAGATATGTGGAGAGCAGTTGCAGCAAGAGATTCCTGCAGCAGCAAGAGCAAAGCAGAGTGGAACCACAAGATGTGCGTAGAGGTTTCTATAGCAGCAGGAGCAAAGCAGAGTGAAACGGAGCAGAACAGCAAGAGTGCGGAGAAGAGGCAGAAAGTGGTTCAGAGAGAACACAAGGCAAGACACAGCAGGGAAAGAAACCATAGACAAGGAGACTAAGAGACAGAGGTAGGACAGAGTTCAGACAAGGTAATGACACGCGACAAGGTACAGGGACAAAGACACAGGAACCTGGATATTCTGCCTCCAGGAGGGCGGCAAGGACAAGTACAAGATAAGGTCAGAGGCAATAGCACAGAGATATTATGTCTCCTGGAGGGCGGACAGACAGGTACAAGGCAACGCTAGGAGTGAAGCCTCCAAGAAAGGAGGAACACAGAGCACGACCTGCTAGCTCAGTAGCAAGACACTAACTGAGTTAACACATTGCAAAGGCAAGATCCACAGGGTGGAGCTGCCCTAAATACTAGAGGCCTCTTGGTAATTGGTCAGGGACCCATTACACAGGTGCACCCTGATTCCATAAGAACCAGAGCATTCTGGCACCGCCCCCCTATGCACACAGCCAGTAAACATGCACAGAGCAGGCAGAAAGCAAGAGGTACAGAGCATGGAGATGGCAGCAGACAGAAATCACAGCATGACCTGGAGCAGTGAGCAAGTTGGTAAGTGAGGGATGGGTGGCCATGCAGTGATGCCAGCAGGGTCGTTACAGGTATTATATCGAATTTCCATTCATAAAGGGATGTGTGGGTACTATTTTTGAACTAGAAGCATAAATATAGAGAATGTAAGGCTGAAACCTGAAGAACTGTGTGGAGCATATTAGTGCATTGATGTTCCACAATGTCCAAGTGCAGACCAAAAATCAGAGATTGTGAAAAGAGAAACACAATAAAAAATTGTAATAATATACTACATAAAGACTGAGATTAGAAATTATACCATTGCACAATGTGTAAAGGTTTACAAAAATTACCCCAAGGGGTTTGTATCATACATGGTGAAAGAGACTGTTATGGGGACCTCACAATATACAGCATGTTCAAATTATTATGCAAATTATATTTTTCTCTGATTTTCCTAAGTGGTCGGTGCAACTGACAGTCAGTCTAACAAAAGGCATCACCCGTTAGAGTATACATCAATTTTTATTGAAGAAACCTCCCAATGATAACAGTATATTCTCCAAAATGAATAAAAACTCAAAATTCACTGTTCCAAATTATTAGGCACAGTATAATTTCTGAACACTTGCTCTGTTTTAAAGAACTGAAAATGCTCATTTGTGGAATTTGCAGCATTAGGAGGTCACATTCACTGAACAAAAAAGCTATTTAACTCCAAAACATCCTAACAGGCCAAGTTACATGTTAACATAGGAGCCCTTCTTTGATATCACCTTTACAATTCTTGCATCCATTGAACTTGTGAGTTTTTGTTGAATTTCTGCTTGTATTTCTTTGCATGAAGTCAGAATAGCCTCCCAGAGCTGCTGTTTTGATGTGAACTGCCTCCCACCCTCATATATTTTTTGCTTGATGTTACTCCAAAGGTTCTCTATAGGGTTGAGGTCAGGGGATGATGGTGGCCACACCATGAGTGTATCTCCTTTTATGCCCATAGCAGCCAATGATTCAGAGGTATTCTTTGCAGCATGAGATGGAGCATTTTCATGCATGAAGATGATTTTGCTACCGAATGCACTTTTATGCTTTTCATACCATGGAAGAAAGTTGTCAGTCAGAAACTATATACTTTGCAGAGGTCATTTTCACAACTTCAGGAACCTTAAAGGGCCCTACCAGCTGTTTCCCCATGATTCCGGCCCAAAGCATGACTCCTCCATCTCCTTGCTGACGTCGCAGCCTTGTTGGGACATGGTAGCCATCCACCAACCATCCACTACTCCATCCATATGGACCGTCCAGGGTTGCTCGACACTCATCAGTAAACAAGACTGTTTGAAATTTAGTCTTCATGTATGTGTTGGCCCACTGCAACCGTTTCTGCTTGTGAGCACTGTTTAGAGGTGGCTGAATAGTAGGTTTATGCACCACAGCAAGCCTTTGAAGGATCCTACACCTTGAGGTTCGAGGGACTACAGAGGCACCAGCAGCTTCAAATATCTCTTTGCTGGTTTGTAATGGATTTTTAGCAGCTGCTCTCTTAATCCGATGAACTTGCCTGGCAGAAACCTTCCTCATTCTGCCTTTATCAGCACAAATACGTCTGTGCTCAGAATCAGCCACAAATCTCTTAACAGTACGATGATCACGCTTAAGTTTTGGGGAAATATCTAATGTTTTCATCCCTTGACCAAGGCATTGCACTATTTGATGCTTTTTAGCAGCAGAGAGATCTTTTTTCTTTCCCATGTTACTTGAAAACTCTAGCCTGCTTAATAGTGTGGAACATCCAGTTTTCTTTTTATTGTGCTCACAGGGCAAACTAATTATCACAGGTATCTGAGATTGATTTCAGTGATCCAAAGAACCCTGAGACACAATACCATCAATGGGTTTCATTTAAAAAAAAAAAAAAAACGCTATGACACTTAACACTAGGACTACTGGACTCGTGACCCCGCCTAGAACTACTGAAAGGAGTCATTTTGACTCCTTGCTTGTTTTCGTTTATTTTTAGAGTTTCATTTGTGGTTATTTATTAATAATTATATTTTTGTAATGTATTATTATTGTGAGATCCAACAGTAATGCTTTTGATTGTTTTTTTTCTGCTTTTCTTATTTTTCTACAGAAAATAACAATAATTATAATAGACGTTTTTCAAACATTTTTTTTTATTCAAGTGCACACATATAAACAACAACTGAAGAACAAAAAGTAGAGAAAATGTAGGTGGAGGAGCATAAAAATGAAAATATGGCGCAGAAATCACCTTCTAAACATTTGGTGTTTCGCATTTTAGGCATTGCCTTTGATTTATGGCAGTACATTGCCCACATAAAGACTTACCACAAGTCTTACAATTGCCGACAGATCTATTTTTCTTGCACTTTTCTTTGATCTGGCAAAATTTTGTTTGAACCATCACTTCTGAGCATGTAGAAACTTGGGACGTGGAACCCTTTTCCCTATCTGTGACATAAGGACCACTCAACTCTCTCACAAGCGTTTGCAAAAATGCCTTGCGTGACATTTTTTGGTGGGTTATCTCATTGAATATTATCCATGCATTTATACCCGCAAAGTCTAAGGCATTTTCAAATGCATGAACAGGTCATCTCCTTGTGCATGTTCGTGTGGTATATTTTCGTGCCATCTGATCCACTACATCTACTCCATATTTTGTTTCATTGTAAAACTTTACCGTTTCTGGAGTTTTTTTAGCGGAATCAGACGCAACAACAACATCTGGATGGACGGAACTCAAAATTACAACATTTTTGTTGGGCTTTCCTTGATATACTGTAAGTGTAAAATTGTCTTCATTTCTAAACACTTTAGTGTTGTACAATTCCTCTTTCATGGATTTTATTTCTTTAGGCACTTCTCGCCTTATCTTGTTCAGTGTTCCCATGATGGTTGTTCCTTTGCTTTTTAGCTGTTTAGCTAATTTTACTGAAGTAAAATAATTATCGGTTGTAACATTGCGACCTTTTTTCAAAAACGGGTCCAATAACTTCATTACCACATGGTCAGCTAAACGGTCCTCAGCACGGCGTGTGTCATCTTTGCCTAGATAAGGGAAGCCATTTGCCAGATACTTGCTCTCCTTATCAACAGCTAGCCAATATTTGTGGCCATATTTATCTGGTTTGGAAGGCATGTACTGCGTGAATGGACACCTAGTTTTGCTTGGGAAAAGTTGCTCATCCACCGTTATGTATGGGCCAGGTTTGTAACACGCAATACAATTTTCAATAAAGCTGTCCCACACAGTAGAAAATAGAGCAAACTTGTCCGTTTGCAGTCTCTCCGATCGAGTAGATTTCTCATCAAATCTGAGAAACCTCATAATTTCAACAAAGCGGTCCCTAGACATTGTCGCTTTGCAAAACGGTATTCCCCAGTCATTACACCAAATACTGCTAATCGAGTGACGGTTCGTGCCAGATATTCCACGAGCATAGAATATCGCAATGAATGCATCTAGCTCCTCATCAGATAGAGTAAACTGTAAATTATTGTTCCTGCATGCTTCTGCAAGCGTACAGTTCTTTATATGTGTCAATATATATGAATCAAAAATTAGCATAAGATAAGAGCCTAGAGTAAACAAGCTATTTTGTTCAGCATTACACAGTAATACAAGCAGGTAAAACACAAGGAAAATGTGAAAAGTTGACATGTAAATTGAACTACATCTATATGAACATCAGGGTAAATAAGACAGAGTGAAAAAATTATGCACAAAACTTTATAGCAACATTTAGTGACAAAAGGACCTCAAAATATAGTAGGGAGTCAAAATGACTCCCTTCAGTAGTTCTTGGTAAATTTTGAAAAAAACGCGCAAATTTTTCACCAAAATTATTTATTCTCACAAAATCTTTTTTCACATCATATTTGAGGAAAAGTCACCGAGTTTCAAGCCGGAATTCTGAAAAATGTAGTCACAGAAGAGAAATAAAAAACGAAAGGAGTCAAAATGACTCCATCAGTAGTTCTAGTGTTAAAACCAATTTGCATAATAATTTGGAACATGGTATATTTGGCAGTTATTACAATAGGTAAAGATAGAGAGTAGTGTTGAGCATTCCGATACCGCAAGTATCGGGTATCGGCCGATATTCGCGTTATCGGAATTCCGATACTTAATTCCGATACTTTTTCAATATCGTATACCGGAATCGGAAGTTCCCATAATTCTTTGAGAGGCAATGTGATTTTAGTCAGCCAATGAGGAATCCTACGAAGTGTGGGCACATCCTGTAATGCTGCGGTCATCTTAACTAATGGCATGGCTGTGATTGGCTGCTGAAATGATGTCAGAATGCACTATAAAAGGCGCCGCAGCCATTTTAGCGTCACTGTGCTGTGAACTCAGTAAGGGACAGAACGCTGCTGTGCTGACTCTGAGGGACAGTTAGATATTGCGATTTTGTGTACTACTGTGCTTGAGGCAGGCTAGTTTACCAACCGCTGTGTAAAGCTTCATTTTGCCAGTGTTGTTTTAACAGCTCTGTGCAAGGTGTGTGTGTGACAGTGCAGGTGACGCTGCAGTTTGCTCTGCATCCACCGCTGTTTGTAGCCATCTGCACGTGTCACTGACTCTTTTTTTTTTTATTTTATTTAGTGGAATTGGTGCAGCTCCATTATATTAGAAAAAAATCAAATCTATTAGTGTGACGTGCTTCCATCCGTATACAATACATTGGTTGCAAACACTATAGAAGTACAGAAAGGAGCTTTTCACAGATAGTGAATAGTTGTGTTTCAGTGTTCACTGCAGTCTGTGAGGTTTTGATTTTTGAGTGCAGATCACGCTCCAGTTAGTTCTTCAACCACTGCCGGTTGTAGTCTGCTGAGCGTGTGTCACTGCCTCATCCTTCACATTTTTCTCTAATTGGTGCTGCTCCATTTTAGTGGAAAAAAATCTAATCTATTAGTGTGACGCGCTTCCATCCGTATACAATACATTGGTTGCAAACACTATAGAAGTACACAAAGGAGCTTTTCACAGATAGTGAATAGTTGTGTTTCAGTGTTCACTGTAGTCTGTGAGCTTTTCATTTTGTGAGTGCAGATTACGCTCCAGTTTGTTCTTCAACCACTGCTGGTTGTAGTCTGCTGAGCGTGTGTCACTGCCTCATCCTTTACATTTTTCTCTAATTGGTGCTGCTCCATTTTAGTGGAAAAAAATCTAATCTATTAGTGTGACGCGCTTCCATCCGTATACAATACATTGGTTGCAAACACTATAGAAGTACACAAAGGAGCTTTTCACAGATAGTGAATAGTTGTGTTTCAGTGTTCACTGCAGTCTGTGAGGTTTTGATTTTTTGAGTGCAGATCACGCTCCAGTTAGTTCTTCAACCACTGCCGGTTGTAGTCTGATGAGCGTGTGTCACTGCCTCATCCTTCACATTTTTCTCTAATTGGTGCTGCTCCATTTTAGTGGAAAAAAATCTAATCTATTAGTGTGACGCGCTTCCATCCGTATACAATACATTGGTTGCAAACACTATAGAAGTACACAAAGGAGCTTTTCACAGATAGTGAATAGTTGTGTTTCAGTGTTCACTGCAGTCTGTGAGGTTTTGATTTTTTGAGTGCAGATCACGCTCCAGTTAGTTCTTCAACCACTGCCGGTTGTAGTCTGCTGAGCGTGTGTCACTGCCTCATCCTTCACATTTTTCTCTAATTGGTGCTGCTCCATTTTAGTGGAAAAAAATCTAATCTATTAGTGTGACGCGCTTCCATCCGTATACAATACATTGGTTGCAAACACTATAGAAGTACACAAAGGAGCTTTTCACAGATAGTGAATAGTTGTGTTTCAGTGTTCACTGCAGTCTGTGAGGTTTTAATTTTTTGAGTGCAGATCACGCTCCAGTTAGTTCTTCAACCACTGCCGGTTGTAGTCTGCTGAGCGTGTGTCACTGCCTCATCCTTCACATTTTTCTCTAATTGGTGCTGCTCCATTTTAGTGGAAAAAAATCTAATCTATTAGTGTGACGCGCTTCCATCCGTATACAATACATTGGTTGCAAACACTATAGAAGTACACAAAGGAGCTTTTCACAGATAGTGAATAGTTGTGTTTCAGTGTTCACTGCAGTCTGTGAGGTTTTGATTTTTTGAGTGCAGATCACGCTCCAGTTAGTTCTTCAACCACTGCCGGTTGTAGTCTGCTGAGCGTGTGTCACTGCCTCATCCTTCACATTTTTCTCTAATTGGTGCTGCTCCATTTTAGTGGAAAAAAATCTAATCTATTAGTGTGACGCGCTTCCATCCGTATACAATACATTGGTTGCAAACACTATAGAAGTACACAAAGGAGCTTTTCACAGATAGTGAATAGTTGTCTGCAGGGTTCACTGTAGTCTGTGAGGAATAACCACACTTAGGCCTTATAACTTTTCTGACTTTCTTTATCAATCTACCAAGATGAAGAAGTCAGTGAGTAAGGCACGTGGTCGTGGTCGAGGCCGTGGATTTGCAGCAGGGAGAGGACGTGGGGATTCTGTGGCTGCTGCTGCACCCAGTGACACAGCATCCACCAGTTTTCCCCGTGAGCGTTCCTTTATGCGCACTTTTGTAGGAGCTCAGCGGAGCCCTGCTGCGTGAAGAACAAATTGAAGCCGTTGTTGGTTGGATGGCAGCCAATGCATCGACTTCAATAGCTTCCACCTCCTCTCAGGACCACAGCACTCTTGAACAACCATCAGTCTCTTCACCGCCTGCCAAATTGCCCAGGCAGTCAGAGAGCTCTGTACAGGAGCCAGCTGAGTCTCTGCTTCTGTTCTCAGAATCTGTTGGCTTGGAAACAGGGGCCCAGCCAAGCAGCATTCTGGAATGTGAAGAAGAGGCAGTATGCAGTGATGCGCAACAGCTGTGTCTCTCTGAATCTGAAGAGGCGGGTGAGCCAGTGCCGATGGTCAGCACACCGCAGAACGCATCTGATGATGATGAGACTCAGTTGCCAGTTTCTGTTGAGCATGGTGCTGGCCAGACCACCCAACAACAGCAGGTGTTGGAAGAGGGTAGTGGTGGAGATGATGAGGTCCAAGACCCAACATGGCGTGAGGAACAGGAAGGTGGTGGGAGCAGCTCTGAGGAAGAGATTGCCCCAACGGTCCAAACAGTAGGGAGAGGTAGGCTGCAGACTCGCTTGCCTGTAGCCTCCAGTTTGGCACCCGTTCGGAGCAGTTCTCTTCCAACAGCCAAACCGGGCGCTCCCAGGACTTGCTCTGCGTGGTCCTTTTTTGATACAGTTGCAGATGACATTTGCTATGTCAAATGCAAGCTGTGTAATCAAAAAATTAAAAGAGGTAAAAGTGTCAGTAACCTTAATACAACAAATATGTGGAAACATGTGCGGTCAAAGCACTTTGTTGAGTTACAAAGACACACTGGAGATGTAGGCCAACCTACAGCAGCACCTACATCTTCAGCTCGTGTTGGAGCCTCTTCCTCCAGTTCACACACAGCTGGTTCGGCTTCCTCAAAGGATCGCCATGGAAGAACCTCTGTCACTGTTGTCCAGAGACACAGTGTTATTCCACCCACAGCTGCAAGTTCCCTGTCATCCTCACACACCCAGGCCACAAAACAGCCATCGGTAGCACAGGCATGGGATAAAAGACGGCCATACTCGGCAAACCATCCACGAGCACAGGCTCTGAATGCTGGCATTGCAAAACTCCTGTCCCTTGAAATGCTGTCATTCAGGCTGGTGGAGACTGACAGTTTCCGTGAATTAATGGCATTGGCAGTCCCACAATACAATGTGCCCAGCCGATTTTATTTCAGCAGGCAAGCCGTCCCTGGTCTGCAAAAGCATGTTGAGGCAAAAATTAAACATGCGCTACTAAACGCCGTCAGTAGCAAGGTCCACCTGACCACCGATGCGTGGACCAGTACCCATGGCCAGGGACGATACCTTTCACTCACTGCCCATTGGGTGAATGTTGTGGAGCCGGGTACAGATCTTGCGAGTGGCGCTGTACGTGTTCTGCCAACTCCAAGGATTGCCGGAATCAAGAGTGTCCACATTGACTCCTCCTCCTACTCCAGTTCCTCAGAATCATCGCTGCAGGAGCCGTCACGGTCTACCTCCACATGGACCCGTGGACGCTTACCTGATGCGACCGATATGAGCACAGCCGTGGCCAAACGGCAACAGGCCGTTCTGAAATTAATTCCCATGGGGAATCGAAGCCACACAGCGCAGGAGGTCTGGAATGCCATCAAACAGGAGAGCGACGTGTGGTTTTTGCCAGCGAATCTCCAGCCAGGCTTGGTAGTGTGTGACAATGGCCGAAATCTGGTGGCAGCTCTGGGCCTTGGCAACCTCACTCACATACCATGTCTGGCACATGTGCTCAACTTGGTCGTGCAGAGTTTTTTGAGGGACTATCCGGATCTTGATGCACTGCTGCACAAGGTCCGCCTAGAGTGCGCTCACTTGCGACGTTCCAGCATGGCCAGATCGCGCATTGCAGCTCTGCAACGCAGATTGCGCCTTCCTGAACATCGCATCATATGTGACGTATCCACCAGGTGGAATTCAACGTTACATATGTTGGAGCGGTTGTGTGAGCAGCAGCCAGCAGTTATGGAGTATCAGCTGCATCAGGCGCAATCAACACGCAATTTGCGCCGTCCACACTTCACCATTAATGAGTGGGCCACTATGAAGGACATGTGCCACGTTTTGCGTGCGTTTGATGAGTCAACGCGGATGGCGAGTGCAGATGATGCACTAGTCAGCCTGACTGTCCCCCTTATCTGCCTGCTTCAAAAAACACTGCAAGCAATAAGGGATGAGGTTTTGGAAGAGGTGGAGGATGAGGAGTCACAAATTCCATCACCTTCTGGAAAGTCAGCGCAACGTGGTTCCTCACAAAGGGCTGGGCAGGGCTCACTTTGTGAGGAGGATGAGGAGGAGGAGTCAATGGAGGAGGAAGACATCGCTCCAGAGGGAGGTACACAACGCTCTAGTCAGTATGTAGAGCGAGGGTGGGGTGATGCAGAGCAGGCAGAGATAACGCCTCTTGCAGAGGACAGCGTTTCTTTGCCAGTTGGGAGTCTGCAGCACATGGTTGATTTCATGCTGCAGTGCCTAAGAAACGACCGCCGCATCGCCCACATTCTCACGACGTCTGATTATTGGGTGTACACCCTCCTAGACCCTCGCTACCGGGACAACGTCAAAAGCCTCATCACACCGTTGAACCGGGAGCGTAAAATGCGGGAGTACCAAGACACACTGGTGCAATCCCTAATGTTCTACCTTACTGCCGAGAGCACTGCTGCTGCTACTGCTTTACAAAGCAGCTCTGTGCGTCGAGGCAGTGTAGAGAGCTCTGCAACAAGAGGGAGCACACGCAGTGCCTCTGCACAGGGAAAGACCAGTATGTTAAAAATGTGGCAAAGTTTTGTGGCAGCGCCACAAATGTCTACACCATCCGAGAGGGCTCCAGTCAGCGGGAGGCAACGTATCCGTCAGATGGTGACAGACTACTTGGCTTTGCCTCTCAGTGTACTCCCAGATGGCTCTTCCCCATTCAAGTTTTGGGTCTCTAAGCTGGATACATGGCCAGAGCTTAGCCAGTATGCATTGGAGGTGCTGGCTTGCCCTGCTGCCAGTGTATTATCGGAGCGCGTCTTTAGTGCTGCAGGTGGTGTACTAACAGACCGTCGCATGCGACTATCCTCCGATAATGTAGACCGGCTTACTTTTCTGAAAATGAACAAGGCATGGATCTCGGCAGAATTTGTCTGTCCGTTTTCAGATTAAATAACTGGTTCGCAACGTTATCCATGTCTCCTGTTATGTTCATCTTTCTACCACCTGAACTCTACTCCCTGGGCTCCAACACTGCCAGTTGCTGCTCAGAAGTGTCGTGTCCACAGAACAAAACACAAGCTCTACTGTTAGTGGGGTTCAGTAACGCCAGCTGTTCCCCTGCTGTGTGAACGGCAAGAAGTCTCCTGTTCCGACACATGGACAGAAAAACACATGACCAACATGCTCCAAATAGGGAAGAGCCGTCACCCTGCTTGTTATGCTGAAAACATGAAATTGTGAAGTTTTGCACGCCTAGAATGATAAATTTTTATGACAAATATGGACAAATAATAATTTGTCATCACAGCGCATATATGCACATGTCTATTAGAAATGGTAACAAAAAATAAAACATAGTCTACTCTTCACATTTTGAAATTAATGCATAAAAGTACATTTCAGACTTATGAATTAATGCTTTTTAAGGAACTTTATCTGTACCTGTAAGATAATGCAGTCAATGGATGTACGAATCATTAAATCCTCATCATCATCATCACGAGTTTTATTTATGACAGACATTATAAAATACACATACTGATGCCAACTGTAACTTCAAACACCATATATGAAATGGCCAGCATGTAAACATGGTAATAATGTCCAATAATAAATTATTACATCTAGAAAGTGCATCATGCATACTGACAATAGGTAGTTATACCTGCAAGTGCTGTTGAAACAACCACAAGAGATATAAATTAATACTGGTATATAGGTATCACAGTGCATAGTTACTCATGGACAATGTTGATGTAATACTGTATCTCAATTAAGTCAGCGTCAACCATTAGGCTTGTTAGTCTTGTACATTGTTAAAGAGGGAACGTAAATTTTTTGTTTGTCATAGGTGGAGTATTACACATTTAATTATTACTGCTGTATTTTTTTTTGCGTCCCTAGTGCGCAATAACGCAGCCTAACCTCACATTTGATAGTCAGCTAATTGCCACACGCTACCCTACCCTACGCGTGACAGTAGGAAGGTAGTGTTGACGGATAAAGCTTTGCGCAACCAGACATTCTTTTACCCTCTTCAACACTCTACAAGCAAAAAAGGCATGATTTCAGCCGCAGACTTTATTGACGTACAGTATAACATCGGCATTACCCATCAGAGGCTGTCCACTGTCTGATACAGACATAGAATATACCTTTGCTATCCGTAGCGTTTGTTTCACCTACACTTGCAGGCACACACTTAAATTGTGACAAACAATGCCTAATGTTTTTTTAAATGGTTATTTTTTATCGTACATTATTGTGTCATCAATCACATTGATGAGTCCATGCTGGACATGTCATACATGCTATAGAAAGTTACGATTTTATGAACTTAAATAATTGAAATGTCTGTGACTGTCACATAAAATTTGCGATGATGATGATGAGTGACTATTCCAAAATCCATTGTCTTCACTATGTTATGGTTTAACATAGCGTTCCTTAAGCATTATTCATAAAAAAAAAAATGGACTTTTATTCTTAAATTTACAACACTATATTTTGTTAACAATTTTTTGGGTGTTGTGTTGTTCCATTTATTTTTGGCATGTGCATATATGCGTTTATATTTGTATTTTCTTTATTTTTCCTTCTTGAAATTAGAAAACATGTGTATCTTTGTACCGTGTTAGCCAGTAGATAGAAAAATATTTAGACTTCACAGTCAGCAGTGGTTGATACCTTTTAATGGATAACTGAAAAGATGGAAACAAATTGCAAGCTTTCAAGGCTACTCACGTCTCTTCATCAGGGAAAGACTAACTAAAAAAATTAAGCATCACATATTTCTATACACAACAGGACACAGGAATAGTGCAATAGGTAAGACAAGTAAGTGACGTGTATCAGAACTGTCATTATCTCACAGGGATGAACATAAATATTGGAACAGTTCCTAGATAAGGATAGAAAGTTTGATTGCCCTCTCATTGGCGTATTTTTTTGGGTTTTCATGACCCTGGAAGGGCATAGACGCAGATTCCTTAATTGATATAGAATGACATAAATCCATGTGATCTATTCATTCCATCACTAACAGTGTCAAAGGTCATGATGAGCTTATATTCTGAAGCCTTTGTACGTTTCTCATATTTGAAGTTATATTTTAATACCAGTAATTCCATATCCATGATGCTATGACCGGGCATACAAAAGTCTTTTGCCACAGGTAAATTCATTAATTTATCTGTGATTGTGTGGCGCTGATAATTCATCCTTGTTCTCCTTTTTGTTGCCGGTCTCCCCTCACTTGTCCCTCCCTCACTTGTCTTAGCTATTCCTGTGTCCTGTTGTGTGTAGAAATATGTGATTCTTCATTTTTGGCTTTACTCTTAGCCTGATGAAGACACCTGAGTAGTCTCTAAAGCTTTGAATTTGTTACCATATTTTCAGTTAGCCATTAAACGTTATCAACCACAGAGGACTGTCAAGTATAAATATTTTTCTATTCTTGTAATTGAAATTTATCATTTTATTGTTGTAGTAAAAGTTCATTTATTCTTGTTTGAAGTACATACATTTGCAATGGCCACGTAACAAGGCAATAACTCAATATTTTGTGCCTACACCCTCCTTGACCCTGGGCTTCAACAGCGCCAGTTGCTGCTCAGAAGTGTTAGATGCACAGATGAAAACAATCGCTGATGTGTTTGTGGGGTTCAGTAACGCCTGCTGTTCCCCTGCTGTGTGTCTGGCAAAAATTACTGCTGCTAACTACAACTTCAACTTCAAACGTCTCATACTAGGCCTCTGCCTACACCCTCCTTGACCCTGGGTTACAACACCGCCAGTTGTTTCTCGGAAGTGCTGTTAGCACAGTTTACACTTGCTCCTGTGTTACTGGGGTTCAGTAATGTCAGCTGTTCCCCTGCTGTGTGAACGGCAAAAAGTCCTGCTGCCTCCACCCTGTTCTCTTCTCATCCCTGGGTTACAACACCGCCAGTTGTTTCTCGGAAGTGCTGTTAGCACAGTTAACACTTGCTCCCGTGTTACTGGGGTTCAGTAATGTCAGCTGTTCCCCTGCTGTGTGAACGGCAAAAAGTCCTGCTGCCTCCACCCTGTTCTCTTCTCATCCCTGGGTTACAACACCGCCAGTTGTTTCTCGGAAGTGCTGTTAGCACAGTTTACACTTGCTCCCGTGTTACTGGGGTTCAGTAATGTCAGCTGTTCCCCTGCTGTGTGAACGGCAAAAAGTCCTGCTGCCTCCACCCTGTTCTCTTCTCATCCCTGGGTTACAACACCGCCAGTTGTTTCTCGGAAGTGCTGTTAGCACAGTTAACACTTGCTCCCGTGTTACTGGGGTTCAGTAATGTCAGCTGTTCCCCTGCTGTGTGAACGGCAAAAAGTCCTGCTGCCTCCACCATGTTCTCTTCTCATCCCTGGGTTACAACACCGCCAGTTGTTTCTCGGAAGTGCTGTTAGCACAGTTAACACTTGCTCCCGTGTTACTGGGGTTCAGTAATGTCAGCTGTTCCCTGCTGTGTGAACGGCAAAAAGTCCTGCTGCCTCCACCATGTTCTCTTCTCATCCCTGGGTTACAACCCCGCCAGTTGTTTCTCGGAAGTGCTGTTAGCACAGTTTACACTTGCTCCTGTGTTACTGGGGTTCAGTAATGTCAGCTGTTCCCCTGCTGTGTGAACGGCAAAAAGTCCTGCTGCCTCCACCCTGTTCTCTTCTCATCCCTGGGTTACAACACCGCCAGTTGTTTCTCGGAAGTGCTGTTAGCACAGTTTACACTTGCTCCTGTGTTACTGGGGTTCAGTAATGTCAGCTGTTCCCCTGCTGTGTGAACGGCAAAAAGTCCTGCTGCCTCCACCATGTTCTCTTATCCCTGGGTTACAACACCGCCAGTTGTTTCTCGGAAGTGCTGTTAGCACAGTTAACACTTGCTCCCGTGTTACTGGGGTTCAGTAATGTCAGCTGTTCCCCTGCTGTGTGAACGGCAAAAAGTCCTGCTGCCTCCACCATGTTCTCTTCTCATCCCTGGGTTACAACACCGCCAGTTGTTTCTCGGAAGTGCTGTTAGCACAGTTAACACTTGCTCCCGTGTTACTGGGGTTCAGTAATGTCAGCTGTTCCCCTGCTGTGTGAACGGCAAAAAGTCCTGCTGCCTCCACCATGTTCTCTTCTCATCCCTGGGTTACAACACCGCCAGTTGTTTCTCGGAAGTGCTGTTAGCACAGTTAACACTTGCTCCCGTGTTACTGGGGTTCAGTAATGTCAGCTGTTCCCCTGCTGTGTGAACGGCAAAAAGTCCTGCTGCCTCCACCATGTTCTCTTCTCATCCCTGGGTTACAACACCGCCAGTTGTTTCTCGGAAGTGCTGTTAGCACAGTTAACACTTGCTCCCGTGTTACTGGGTTCAGTAATGTCAGCTGTTCCCTGCTGTGTGAACGGCAAAAAGTCCTGCTGCCTCCCCTGTTCTCTTCTCATCCCTGGGTTACAACACCGCCAGTTGTTTCTCGAAGTGCTGTTACACAGTTACACTTGCTCCGTGTTACTGGGTTCAGTAATGTCAGCTGTTCCCCTGCTGTGTGAACGGCAAAGTCCTGCTGCCTCCACTGTTCTCTTCTCATCCTGGTTCAACACGCCATTGTTTCTCGGAATGCTGTTAGCACAGTTACACTTGCTCCTGTTACTGGGTTCAGTAATGTCAGCTGTTCCCGCTGTGTGAACGCAAAGTCCTGCTGCTCCACCTGTTCTCTTCCATCCGGGTACACACGCAGTTGTTCCGGAATGCTGTTAGCACGTTACACTTGCCCGTTACTGGGTTCAGTAATGTCAGCTGTTCCCCTGCTGTTGAACGCAAAAAGTCTGCTGTCCCAGTTCTCTCATCCTTTACAACCTGTTTCTCGATGCTGTTACACAGTTAAACTTGCTCCCTACTGGGTTCAGTACGTCAGCTGTTCCCTGCGTGCGGCAAAAGCCTGCTGCCTCCATGTCTTATCCCGGGTTACACACGCCGTGTCTTGGAGTGCTTTAGCACAGTACCTTGCTCGTGTACTGGGTTCAGTAAGTCAGCTGTTCCCCGTGTGTGAACGGCAAATTCCTCTGCTCACCCGTTTCTCCATCCCTGGTTTACACACGCCTTGTTTCTGAATCGTTAGACAGTACACTTCTCCCAGTGTTACTGGTTCAAATGTCGGTTCCGCGTTACGGCAAAAGTCTGCTGCCTCTATGTTCTTCTCATCCTGGTTAAACCCCAGTGTCTTCTCGGATGCTGTGCCGTATTGCTCTTTTCTGGTTCTATGCGCTGTTCCCTCTGGTACGGCACAAAAGTCTGTCCTCTACTTTCTTCCTGGTACCTTCTGCTACCATCCGGGTTCCGTACCGTCACTGTTCTCGCGCAGTGCCTGTTGCCCTCAGTGTGACCTCCCTATGTCGGTATCCGAGTTCAACCGCCGTCTGTGTCCTTGGTAGTGCTGTTCAGCAACAGGTACCTCCCTGCGTTAGTAATCAGCTGTCCCCGGTAACGTCAAGCTGGCCTCGTTCTGCCGTTAGCACATACCTCCCATCGTTCCCCCGCCCGCTCTTCTCATCCCTGGTTACAACCGCCTTGTTTCTCGGAAGTGCTTTAGCACAGTTACACTTGCTCCGTTATGGTCAGTATGTCAGCTGTTCCCATGCTGTGTGACGCTAAGTCCTGCTGCCTCACCCGATCCTGCACGCTGTTCGATTGTTCCTCTGCTACCGTCGGTTCGTAGTATGTTTTCTCCGGCCCAGTCATGCCTTTGGCTAGTGCCTCCATGTCGGTATCGGGTTCCCGTAACGTCAGCTGTTCCTTGTAGTGCTTGAGCACAGTTCCTCCCCTAGTACCGTGTCCCCGTAACGTCAGCAGTGGTCCTCGAGTTGTGCCATGGTCTTTCCTTCTGCTGACCTCCGGGTTCCAGCACAGTCAGCTGTCCTCGTTACTCATGGCTCTTGTACCTTCTCTACCATCCGGTTCAGACCGCAGTGTTTCTCGAGTGCTTTAGCCAGTTGCCTCCTGTCGTATACGGAGTTCAGAATGTCACTTTAGTGCTTTGGAGCAAAAGTCCCTGCTAGTAACCGTGTCCCAGTAACGCAGTGTCCTCGGATTGTGCCATTGCTCTTTTACGCTTTGCTGACCCTCGGGTTAAGCAAAGTCAGCTGGTCACTCTTATTTCATGGCTTTGTACTCTCTACACCATCCGGGTTCCAGTACGTCAGCTGTTCCCGCAGTGCCTTTGGCCTATGGTCCTCCATGTCGTGTCTCGATGTTACACAGAACTGCTGTACTGGGTCCTTGCGTCATGCCTTCTGGGCCGAGCATGCAGTGTACGCTCCTGCGGTATACCGACACGTGTTGTCTTACACGTATCGTGACAGTGGTCCAGAATACGTTGTGCCATTGGCCTTTTCTTCTGCTGACCCTGTTACAGCACAGTCAGCTGTCCTCGTTCACATTCATGCTCTTGTACCTTCGTACCACCGTTCGATACGATAAGCTGGTCTCCATGCCTTTGCCTAGGTGCCTCCATGTCGTATCGAGTTCAGCAACGTCTGCTGGTCCTTGGTAGTGCTTGGAGCACAGGTACCTCCTGCTTAGTAACCGTGTCCAGTAACGTCAGCTGGTCCTCGTTGTGCCATTGGCTCTTTTCCTTCTGCTGACCCTCCGGGTTCCACACAGTCAGCTGGTCCTCGTTACTTTCATTGGCTCTTGTACCTTCTGCTACCCATCCGGGTTCCAGTACCGTCAGCTGGTTCTCCGCAGTGCCTTTGGCCTAGGTGCCTCCATGTCGGTATCCGAGTTCCAGCAACGTCTGCTGGTCCTTGGTAGTGCTTTGGAGCACAGGTACCTCCTGCTTAGTAACCGTGTCCCAGTAACGTCAGCTGGTCCTCAGTTGTGCCATTGGCTCTTTTCCTTCTGCTGACCCTCCGGGTTCCAGCACAGTCAGCTGGTCCTCGTTACTTTCATTGGCTCTTGTACCTTCTGCTACCCATCCGGGTTCCAGTACCGTCAGCTGGTTCTCCGCAGTGCCTTTGGCCTAGGTGCCTCCATGTCGGTATCCGAGTTCCAGCAACGTCTGCTGGTCCTTGGTAGTGCTTTGGAGCACAGGTACCTCCTGCTTAGTAACCGTGTCCCAGTAACGTCAGCTGGTCCTCGTTGTGCCATTGGCTCTTTTCCTTCTGCTGACCCTCCGGGTTCCAGCACAGTCAGCTGGTCCTCGTTACTTCCATTGGCTTTTGTACCATCACCAACAGGACAAAGAAGGTTAAGACAAACTACAAGATACAGAACAAGAGACAGAAGAACAATAAGCAGAAGATCAAAAAGCAGAAGAACATGAAGTATAAGACCAAAATGAAGAGCAAAATATATGCTCTAAATTCTAAGCAGAAGAAGACTAAGCAGTGTATGGGGGTGAGTCCGTTCCTCCTCGTGGTGCCCCTGGAAAATGCCTGATGCTGCAGGCTAAACTGAACGCGGACAAATACTGTTGTAATTAAAATCTTTCGTGACAGCAAGAACGGAAGGATGAAAATTCAGAGTTTTACAGATTACAAGTACAGGAATGTCTGTCACAAATAAGAATATGATGAAAAGGATGAATAGGAAGAAGATGAAGAAGTAGAATATGAAGAATAATAACTGTTTAATAAGAACAATATAAGTAATGTTAACAAAAAGATGAATAGCAAGAAGTTTTAGAAGATTAAGAAGGTGAAGATGAAGAATAATTTGATGAGAAAGATGATGCTGCTGAAGATTATGAAGGAGAAAGTGTGTGAAAAGTTAAAAAGGTGAAGACCATGGAAGTTGTGAAACAGACATATTTGACAAAATAGAAAAAAGGTTAACAACATTGTGAATTTCTTCGTCAATCCGAACGTATTTCCTAAAAAAAAAAAATTAATGCTATTCCATTGGATTGGGTTAAACATCTATGCCTTTAATGTCTCCTCAACCTCCCCCAATACATTCTACATTAGTCTTTGTTGTTTTCCTTCATGTACAATTAACCTACAAGGCAAGAATGGGGTTTTTTTTATTTCGATATTTTGTTCCCATAGACTTACATGGGACTTCCGGTATCGGTATCGGGTATCGCCGATATTTTTTGTGTATCGGCGATACCATTCCGATTCCGATACTTTTGGATATCGGAAAGTATCGCTCAACTCTAATAGAGAGTACAAGTTTCACCATTGCACAATGTGCAAAGTTTTCCAAGAATTACCCAAGTGGCCTGTATCATACACGCTGAAAGAGACCATGATGGGGACCTCATAATACATTTTGAAGTTATTACAATAGTTAGAGATAGAGAGTACAAGTTTCACCCTTGCATAATGTGCAAAGGTTTCAAAAGATTACCCAAGGGGTCTGTATCATACATGCTGAAAGAGACCGTAATGGGGACCTCACAATTAGGGATGGGCGAACCCGAGCAGTAAAGTTCGGGACAAGTACCGAACACATAGTGTTTGGTCACAAGGTCCTGGACACGGATTTCCATGGGAAACCCTTGTTACAGTTAGGGTCCAGTTCGGGTTTGGGTCCAGGGCCATTACAATTATACTTACTTGTCCATCGACACATCCTCCCATCCCGCTGTCTCCCAGCCGCATCTGTTCCTGGGGCCGCTCATTAACTGCCGGCAATATTCACTGCACTCGGCAGTCTTTGGCTTTTTCCAGCAGTGTTTGTGCGATGACGTCACTACAGCGAAGCCAGACCGAAGAAAGCCTGAGATAACTTTCAGAAATGGGCGCTGAAACAGCATACCTTGGCAAAGAGGTCGGGCAAGTCAGGGCATGTTTCTAAAAAATGCTGTACAACCAAGTTCAGCTCATAGGCTATGCATGGAACGTGTACCAGCTTGCCAAGCTTTAAAACCGTCACCAAGTTACACCCATTATCGCACACAACCAGACATGGTTATTAGAGATGGGCGACTTTGCCTTTTGGAGGGTCGAGTCGGGTTTTGTGAAACCTGACTTTCTCAAAAGTTGAGTCGAACGAAATCGGCCGACTATCGGGAAAAGTCGGAGGTCCGACTGAAACATGAAACCCAATGCAAGTCAATGGGGAAGCAGGGATTTGAGGACAGTAAACACACCTACAGTACCCATTTCAATGCCAACAACATCAATTCTTATTACTTAAGATTGTTGTCAACCTTAATTTACTTTATATTTATAATAATAGTAACGCATTGAAAACTGTGGGTTATTTGGCTAAAGTTGTGGGGGGCAGGGCTAGCTCCAGGTTTTCGTGGGCCCCGGGCCAAAGAGTCTCAGTGGGCCCTTTTAATGCATACCACAATTCATGATGCTCCGATACGGCACAGAGATATAGGTATAGTACAATGCCAAATACTTCACTTCTTACATTACATGACTGATATCTATTTTAAATTCTACAATAGCTCAATAACCGGACAGTATATTCCTCCATACAGTATTATGGTCACCACATAGTGCGCCATACAGAATAATGAGCCCCAGATATTGCTCCATACATAATTGGTCCCATATAGTGTTGAGCATTCCGATACTGCAAATATCGGGTATTGGCCGATATTTGCTGTATCGGAATTCCGATTCTGAGTTCCGATATTTTTGTCATATCGGATACCGGAATCTGAGTTTTCCGACCAAGTCTATGGGAGTTCCTGTTTCACATAACGAAGTACGTGACACAGTAACTCCCCGAAACTGTCACTGTCAGTGTCGGTCGGGTCTGTCAGTGTCAGGACTCAGCAGAGTCCGCACTTACCTGTCAGAAGATCCCCTTCCCCCACGGTCACGTCCTCCTGGATGGCTGCCATTACCCTGTCCCTGGCGGTCACGTGCAGAATCTCGCGATAACTGCAGTGACTGCCGGGTACTGGGTAATCTTGGCCAGCTGTACTCTCGCGACAGCTGGCCGTAAACCAGTCCGGATTACGTCACCGCCGGGGACGCGGCTCAGGTAAGGCCTCTTTCACACATCCGGTGTGCGCCTGACGCCGCCCCCGGCATTTAGCCGCAGCGCCGCATCAGAAAACCTGATGCGCCGCTTGCGTTTTTTTTTGCATTGACTTGCATTAGCGCCGGATGGCGCCGCATTTCAATGCGTCGTATGCGATTTTGTCCGGATGCGGCGGAAATGTACATTCCGGCGGCCGGACAAAACGCAGCATGTAACGTTTTTTTTTTTTGCCGGATTCCCCTGATTTCTTCGGGCATCAGAAACCATCCGGCAAAAAAACGCATGCGGCGCATCAGGTTTTCTGATGCGGCGCTGCGGCAAAATGCCGGGGGCGCCGTCAGGCACACACCGGATGTGTGAAATAGGCCTAAGCAGCTCTGC